>VCAZ01000336.1:0-10000 GCA_005784505.1 Bagarius yarrelli
GTGTGTGTGTGTGTGTGTGTGTGTGTGGTGTTGGTTAGAGTGTGTGATTGATGAGTTTGCGTCCTTTATTATTCATTGCTCCATCGTGCTTTCAAAGCATAACCCGTTATCACACACAACAGCTGCTGTGTGTGAGTGTGTGTGTGTGTGTGTGTGTGTGTGTGTGGTGTGTGTGTGGCAGGATCAGACTCAGTGTTCAATAATAGACTCCTGATTAATAATTCTCACCTGGAGATCAGACGGGATGGGGTGGAAAGAGAAAAACACGCTCCTTTAATAAACGCCTGGATTCGAACTGGTGGTCATGTGACGCTGACTGAAATGACACGCTAACCACTAGCGCGCCAACGGATGCTAACCAGATGATGAGCAGAGGATCACCAGACCAGATAATCAGAGATCCCAGTGATCCTGTGCCACATACCGCATGTCTCTCTCTCTCTCTCTTTTCCCTTTTTTAGTTTTATTTCTCTTTATTTTTTCATTTTGCTTTCTTTCTTTTTTCCTTTCTCCCCCTCAGGTATTACCATGGCAACAAGCTTACCGACCACATCAATCTCGCAGTGTGTGATAAGAAGAGCTGTGTATGTGTGTATGTGTGTGTGAGTGTGTGAGTGAGAGAGAGAGATCGTAAAATCATGCACTTTAAGAAATACAGGAAATGGCAGCGGGTTACAGACGACAGGAACGAGAGAAAAAGGATGAAGCTGCGTGTGTGTGTGTGTGTGTGTGTGTGTGTGTGTGTGTGTGTGTGTGGGGGTGTACAGACTGTAAGTTGTGATCCATCTGCTACTCTGTGATAATTAGCACTGTGTTCACCAACAGAGAAATGTGGGAGTGGCATGATGCAGTCGATATTAATTAGCACTGTGTGTGTGTGTGTGTGTGTGTGTGTGTGCAGAAAATCTGTTTCAGCACTTTACTGTGTGCACTTCATTATAAGAATCAATCAGGTGTTAGCATGATGCAGAGACTTTATATATCCTGACACACACACACACACACACACACACACACACACACACAGACTTTCATCTGTCTTTGTCCTCCTCGTTATTAAAATTAACCATGTGTGTGTGTGTGTGTGTGTGTGTGTGTGTGTGTGTGTGTTGTGGTGTGTGTGTGTGTGTGTGTGTGGTGTGTGTGTGTGTGTGTGTGTGTGTGTGTGGTGTGTGTGGTGTGGTGTGTGTGTGTGTGTGTGTGTGTGTGTGTGTGTGTGTGTGTGTGTGAGAGAGAGAGAGAAAGAGAGAGAGAGAAATGCTAGAGGTGACACTGAATGATGGAGAGGAAACACACAGATTTTTAGCTCTGGTTCAATAAATTATTTAATTATTTAAACATTTATTTATTTGTGTCACATTTTCTCACACAGCGATTTATTGACTCATTGATTCATTTGCTGATTCATTAATTAACAAGGCTACAATCAATCAATCAATCAATCAATCAATCAATAATGGATTAAAGAGGTCTGGGATTTACAGTGAACACACAGGACTTTGATTCGCTATAAAGAGATGAAATGAAATGAATGAATGAGTTGATAAATAAATGGTAATAAATGGTAATAAATGTGATTAATTACTCGTTCTCTCTTCACCTCGCTGCCACTCATCTCATCCCTCTGTTACGACTCTTATTAATCACAGCTAATATTAGCGCTAATGTTTCCTGGAGGCGAGGACGAGTCCGTCTCACTCGTTTATCTAATGAACCTGTTGTTTAGCCATTAGCACGAATTTAACCCTAATTAGCTTCACATTATGATGATGTGCTGGTTTAAAGCGCTTAATTTGTTTGTGTTTAGCGAGTGAGGGGCGTTAGCGAGTGGGGGCGTTAGCGAGAGTGAGGGGCGTTAGCGAGTGAGGGGCGTTAGCGAGTGAGGGGCGTTAGCGAGTGAGGGGCGTTAGCGAGTGAGAGACGTAGCGAGTGAGAGACGTTAGCGAGTGAGAGACATTAGCGTAAGGGTAAGGGGCGTTAGTGGGTGAGAGACATTAGCGGGTAAGGGGCGTTAGCGAGTGAGAGGCGTTAGCGGGTGGGAGACATTAGCGAGTGAGAGACGTTAGCGGGTGAGAGACATTAGCGGGTAAGGGCGTTAGCGGGTGGGAGACATTAGCGAGTGAGAGACGTTAGCGGGTGAGAGACATAAGCAGGTAAGGGGCGTTAGTGGGTGAGAGACATTAGCGGGTAAGGGGCGTTAGCGAGTGAGAGGCGTTAGCGGGTGGGAGACATTAGCGAGTGAGAGACGTTAGCGGGTGAGAGACATTAGCGGGTAAGGGGCGTTAGTGGGTGAAGAGGACATTAGCGGTTAAGGGGGGCGTTAGCGAGTGAGAGACGTTAGCAGGTGGGAGACATTAGCGAGTGAGAGACGTTAGCGGGTGAGAGACATAAGCAGGTAAGGGGCGTTAGTGGGGTGAGGAGACATTAGCGGGTAAGGGGTGTTAGCGAGTGAGAGACGTTAGCAGGTGGGAGAACATTAGCGAGTGAGAGACGTTAGCGGGTGAGAGACATAAGCAGGTAAGGGGCGTTAGTGGGTGAGAGAGAGACATTAGCGGGTAAGGGGCGTTAGCGAGTGAGAGAGACGTTAGCGGATGGGAGACATTAGCGAGTGAGAGAGACGTTAGCGGGTGAGAGACATTAGCGGGTGAGAGATCCAGTTTTTCATTCTGAATGAATGAATAAATGAATGAATGAATAGATGATGAATGAATGGTAATGAACGGAATGAACGGATGAACGGATGAAAGATGATGGAGGATGGATGGATGGATGGATGGATAAATGAATGAATGAACAGATGGTTGGATGGATAAATGGATGAATGAATGAATGAATGAATGAACGGATGGTTGTGGATGGATGGATGAATGGATGGATAAATGGATGGTTGGAATGATGAATGAAAGGATATGGTTGGATGGATAATGGATGGATTGAAATGAATGAATGAATGAACAGATGGTTGGATGGATGATGAATGATGAATGTACAGATGGTTGTTGGATGGATAATGGGAATGAAATGCTGAATGAATGAATGAACAGATGTTGGATGGATGAATGGATGATGAATGAATGAATGAACAGATGGTGGTAGATGGATGGATTAATGGATGAATGAATGAATGAATGAACAGATGGTTGGATGAATGAATGAATGAATGAATGAACAGATGGTTGGTTGGATGGATGGATGGATGGATATGGATGGTGGATGGAATAGATGGATGAATGAAACAGATGGTTGGATGGATTGATGGATGGATGAATGGATGAATGAATGAACAGATGGTTGGCTGGATGGATGAATGGATGAATGAATGAACGGATGATGGTTGGATGGATGGGATGGATGGATGGATGAATGAACAGATGGTTGGATGGATGGATTGGATGAATGAACACAGATGGTTGGATGGATGATTAACATGATGGATGAATGGATGAATGAAAATGAGGTTGATGGATAATTGATGGATGAATGGATGAATGAATGAACAGATAGTTGGATGGATAAATGGATGAATGATGGACAGATGGTTGGATGAATGAATGAAATGAAACAGATGGTTGGATGGGCCATGAATGGATGGATGAATAAATGAATAAACAGATGGATTGGATGGATGGATGAATGAATGAATGAATGAATGAACAGATGGTTGGATGGATGATGGATGAATGAATGAATGAATGAACAGATGGTTGGATGGATAAATGGATGAAGAATGAATGAAGGAATGATGAATGAACAAATGGATGGATAAATGGATGGATGAATTTATGAATGAATGAACAGATGGTTGGATGGATGGATGGATTTGAAGGAATGAATGAAACAGATGGTTGGATGGATGGATTGAATGAATGAAGAATGATATGATGACAGATGGATGGATGGATGAATGATGGATGATGATGAATGAATGATTGAACAGATGGTGGATGGATGGATGGATAAATGGATGAATGAATGAACAGATGGTTGGATGGATAAATGGATGGATGGATGAATGAATGAATAAATGAATGAAATGAACAGTTGGTTGGATGTATGGATGGATGGATGAATGAATGAATGAACAGATGGTTGGATGGATGGATAGATGAATGGATGGATGAATGGATGGATTAATGAATGAATTAACAGATGGTTGGATGGATGGGTGGATGAATGGATGAATGAATGAACAGATGGTTGGATGGATGGATGAATGAATGGATGGACGAAGATCTGTTGATGCAACATATCAGTGATTAAGAAGTTGAATTAATTGCTATTTAATCCAAAGGATAATTAAATGAATGAATAAATGAACGAATGAACGAACGAACGAACAAACGAACAAAACAAATACATTTCTTTTTTAAATAATTTTTCAGGAGGTAACAGTTTTTTCTCTCTTTCTGTTATGTGAATGAGTAATTTCTCAGAACTTTGTGCCCCCCCCCCCCCCGGGTGCTGATGTTGGATATTTCTGCAATAAAAGGATGAAAGGATGAGTGAGTGTTTTTTTTCCTTAGCGCTCTTTTTTTTGTTATAGTGGTGTGTCTGACCTTTTCCTAATGTGTTTTTCTGTCTGCTGTCCTTGACCTTCAGTGTGCCCTCTCCTGCATCACTAACACACACACACACACATATATGACAGGATGATTTATACACTGCATGGCTTAAACACTCTCTCTCTCTCTCTCTCTCTCTCTTTCTCTCCTCATAGTTTAATTCTCTTTTTTTTCTTCTCAAACCCTTTTTGTCATCATTATTTTTTCTCTCCTCTTTCATCTCTCCGTCACTCTCTCTAAATTCACGTCACTGAAACCCGACACACTGTTTATCTCATTTTTTGGTTCATTTCAAACTGATTTGCATAGAAATGACAATCACACACACACACACATACACACACACACACACACACACACACACACACACACTGAGGACATTTTTTTAAAAGGCAGCTCTCAGTCCTTTTTGCCCAATCCTGCTTTGCCTGATCCTGCACTCTGATTGGCTGATGGTGTTGATGAATACACTTCCTCTAATGCACTATTGTTTCCATAGCAACAGATCACTCTACTAATTATAATGAGATTATAACTGTGTGTAACTGTGTGTAAGAGCTGATTATCAGTGGGGCGTGTGTGTGTGTGTGTGTGTGTGTGTGTAAGGAGTCTCCAGTTTATTAAATAGATCACATGCAGTATGTTGTATATGACATTATACACGTTTTATATAATTTTACAATAATAATAATAATAACAATAACAATAATAATAAAACATTTTTTAAATTACAAGCCTTTTTTAATGTACTTTCTTAAAGAGCAGACACAGACACCCCCCACACACACACAATCACGTGCGCACACACACACACACACACACACACCACACACACACACACACACACACCTCATCTATAACAGAAGCACATAATTTTCAAACGCACAGACGGTCCCATTATAGGAGACTGAAGGAACCAGAGCACAAGTCCATCACCTCTGATACACATGTGTGTGTGTGTGTGTGTGTGTGTGTGTGTGTGTGTGTGTGTCTGTGTGTTATAGCACTGACTCACCAATTCAGACGTCTCATTTTTAACACACACACAAAAGAAAGTGGTAGCTCAGTGGTGAAGGTGTCCGACTGCTGATTGGGTTTGATTCCCACCACCACCAGGTTACCACTTTTGGGCCCCTTAGTAAGGCCCTTAACCTCCACCTGCTCAGTTGTAGAGAAGAATAAGAAGGTCTGGAGAAATGATGGAACTGGAAATGTGTGTGTGCAAAAGAGAAACAGCAGTAATTAAAAAGCAGCTACGCAAAAAAAACAAAAGTGGCCACAACTAATTTCACCTTTAATTGTAAAGGGAGCACAGCATGTTAAAACTACATACACACACACACCACACACACACACACACAAACACACACACACACACCACACACATTCACTCACTGACTAAAAAAACAACATTTACCATGTTTAACTCGACTCTGTTATATATATTTATGTATTTATTAATATACATGAATATGCAAATTAGGATACGCCCCATGTCCCCCTACTATCGCTAACATTAATGTAGCTATGGAGTGAATTAGCTGAACTGGTGTCCAGTGTCGGGCTCTGGATTTGCAGCCTAACCGGTCAGGAGGCCGACACTGGACACCAGTTTAGCCAATTCACTGGTTTTTATCTTAGCAACACTGACGTTCATTAATTAATTAATTAATTAATTAATTAATTAATTGCTTTGGGTTAAGAGAGGCTCGAATTCTGACTAATGTTAGACTAGTTTACTAGCAATTAACTAACGCCAGTGTTACTAAGACAATCCACACGCTAGATTTGTCCTGGCTAATGTAGCTAGCTAGCCATCCAGATAGCCAGACGTCAATATTTCCACATGCTGTGGGAATTCCTGTATAAATAAATAAATATATATCATTAAATTTTGCACACTGATTTATCAGGTTTGTCTTTTGTCTATAAACTTACATGAATATGCAAATTCTTGTGTCACATCAAACATTTAATGCTTATTTTAAAGACGAGATGTTCTAAATAAGGATACGCTCTGTGTGTGTGGGGGTGTGTGTGTGTGTGTGTGTGTGTGTGTGTGTGTGTGTGTGTGTGTGTGTACGTGTGTCCTTAAGCGAAGTAAGCACAATAACATCTCCCAGACGTTTCCTGTCATCCATCCAGACACAATCCGTCCTTCATCCTTCCACCCCTCCGTCTCACACTCGCTCGCTCAGCTTCTTATCTGCATATCTGCTGTAATTGACATTTCCCGGCGTCTCCGTGGAAACGGCGGCGGTCTGGGACCAGGGGTGAGACTGGGAGCCGCTGAGCACTTCTCTAACGAGCAGGGAGGCTTTGATAAGTCATTTATTCTCCTAACAGGACATCACTCAGCTCGTCAGCTCTGATTGGTGGAGGAGAATTTACAGGGGGAAAAAGAGTGTGTGTGTGTGTGTGTGTTAGCCACTTCCTACCCCACAGCAGTAGGATGGATATCCACACCTGTGGGTGGAGCTACTGATCGTTGATTCACTGCGTTTGACGTTTTGTCGATGGAGAGACATGAATATGGAAATTCCGCACTGGCTGTCGTGTCCTTCATCCCTCAGAAATATCCGATAAACACTTTCGCAATAATTAGCTTACCTGCACTTTCGCCGCCATTGCTGAAATAGATGATGTTACTGTTAGCGGTTAATGCTAACAGTGTTGTTTTAGTGAAATAAAATGTTAGATGTGTAATTTCTCACTGGATCTGAGGTAAATGTTGACGTTCTGGATGGTTCTGTCAGGCTAATAAAGGTTAGCGGTTATTGCTAAGTGTAAATACAGTGTCAGTTATAAATAAAGAAGTAATAAAGTGTTTTATTAGGTAAATGTTGACGTTCTGTGTGGTTCTGTAGAGGTACTAAGTGTTAGCGTGTAATGCTAAGTGTAATTTTAGTGAAATAAGATGTTTGATGTGTAATTTATCAGTATATCTGAGGTGAATGTTGATGTTCTGGATAACGTAATCAGGATTCCATGCATAATTTCTCCGTTAACTGTCTTCAACCGGCTACATGACAGACAGCGCAGCTCCTAAAGCCACTGTTTTTCATGAATTTATTAAAATATTTGCGGTAAATATTGATGACTTGTCGAATCAGGACATTTGAGACATTCTATCCCACTGATAATACTGTAAAACTGGGGAATTGGACAAAGGAGCATTAATAATCTAGCATTGAAACTAAATTAAAACAACACACACACACACACACACACAAGAGCCATGCTGTGCTAAATTAGCAATCACACACACTAACACAAATTAGCTTTATTACAGTGTCATTATAGTTTTGTATGTATGTGTGTATGTGTGTGTGTGTGTGTGTGTGTGTGTGTGACTGTGAATATGTGTGGGTGTTTTAATTATATAAGTTATAAAGCCTCTGAGACATACTCACTCACTCACTCACTCACACTCACACACACACACACACACACACACACACACATACACATATACAGAGCTGAGTGGTCTAGAGTGACTCATATGTCAGTGTATGTTTGAGAGCTAATGGATCAGTTTCTACACACACACACACACACACACACACACACGGTATCTGTAATTATAGCGTATGGAAATAAAGCCGTTAGCGAGCACCTACAGGCTTTAATTTAATGCTCGGCTAATTAAAGCCCACCGTGGGGGGGGGTGTGTGTGTGTGAGACGAGTGTGATGATGAATTATGGGTAATTATAGCTAAGTGTTACATGTTGGTTTGTATTTACCTGCTTTATGGGCCTTGTGATGAGGTTAATTGTCTCAGCGTGTGTGTGTGTGTGTGTGTAGAAACTGATCGTTTTTTACTTAATTTATATAAAATGTACAGCTACGTTAAATATCCTGTTAAACAATTCTGTCTGATTATAAACTGTGGTTCTTTCTCCAGCTTTTGGCTCTGACACTGGAAATTCATTCCACACACACACACACACACACACATCATTAATAATAATAAGCTGTTACACACGGGTAGAACCTGCGTGGCATCAGTAGACTGAGCTGTTGCTATGGTGATGATAGCGTATCAGAACCTGCTCTACTCTCAGAGCTGCGGATTTAGAGACTTCATCAACACCTGCTGACCAATCAGAGCGCAGAACAGTCTGGCGTCTCTGTGACGTGCGCTTTTGTTTATTAAACGATGGATTAATTAGCGAAGGAGTTTCCTGACGACGAGCAGGTCACACACACGTTTCCTCTTTCTTTTTCTCGGACTGTTACATGATAACTGACCCGTGATTGATAGTGTGTTATTAGCGTGATATCCTGCACCAGATATCCTCTCCGCTAATCGCTCACTACTGCTATCACACACACACACACACACACACACACTGAAAACTGAGCTTTAACATTGTCAGTGACCTTTAAAGGGGTATTAGACTTCAGACTGGGGGACTGTGTCTGAGGAAGTGTTTTACTTGTGTACACACACACACACACACACACCTTAATCCAAAACTCCCGCACTAAAACTAGTCCTAAAACTAATCCTAATCCAAAAACGAGCCAATCTGTAAATTTACCCTCAACTTCTAATTTTTATAAGGAGCATCTCACACACACACACACACACACACACACTCACTCACACCCTCCTGTGCACACTGGCTGTGAGACAAAGCTGACACGTCAAGCGGGAGGAGCGTCGTCTGGTCTCATACAAAGCCGAGTGAGATTTAACCCTCCGCTGGTGACCTTTAGGAATCTTCAGCTGTGTGTCGTTAAAACACTCCGACTTCAGACTGAAAGATGATCACACACAGGACAGTTAGACGGACATAAGGGCATGGTGTGTGTGCGTGTGTGTGTGTGGGGGGGTTTAAAAGTACAAGTGCAGTCAGAAATAGCAGGAGCAGAGGCGTGAAATTGGAACCACCCCCTAACACACACACACACACACACACTCACACACACAAACACACTGTACAGAAAGTCATGAATCTTTCATGCACTGGCTCGCCGTAATCCCTGAGGCGTGCTCAGAGGACACACACACACACACACACACACACACACACACACACACACACACACACACACACACACACACACACACACACACACACACACACACGGAGAATGGAGTGATAGAGGATGAGGCAAATCTCATTTCTTTTCTGTGCAGCACCTGGTGTGTGTGCTGTGCATCTGCCTTCAGTTAATCCTTAGTGCTGAAACATATATATATATATACGAACACACACACACACACACACACACACACACTTTAAATTTTGCACATTTTAATCATTCAGACGAGTAGTGAAAATTGAATCATGAATATTTTGGAGGTGTGTATCAGTTACATGTTACACACTGGCTTTATAACACCTCCTTTAGCAACATGTTACTAATTAACTACCATAACTAACTAGCTGTATTAGCTACTGGCTAACAGCCGACTATGGCACATGCC
>VCAZ01000336.1:15000-47500 GCA_005784505.1 Bagarius yarrelli
TCTCTCATCACTTTAACTGGTGGTGGTGTTTAATTCCGTTGGTTTGGATAGAAATGGTTTATCCGCTAGTTCAGATGAGCTGCTAGCAGTTTCGGGTTCTAGGAATAAAAGATTTGAGTTTGGGGCCCCACCACACACCATCTCGCACTGTTTCTACTAATACAGCAGCTCTCTTAGAATTTTCCTAGCCTAGTTTTTGGAGATACGAGTCGTCTTGAATTTTAGCTCACAAATCAGACACCCAACCGCCTGTTAGCGTAGCGAACGCCACAGTAAACGCCGTAACATCCGGCCAGCATCCCGTGTGTCGCTCGATAGCTAGTCAGACCTGCGGGTTAGCAAGTGGAGTCGTCTGATCTCCAAGGTAAATGCTGTACATTCCAGTTTATTCCAGTACATCCTATTCCAGACAGACAGACGGAGAGGGACGCAGACAGACGGACAGACAGGACGAGGGACGCAGACAGACGGACGAGAGGGATGGACTGAGAGGGACGCAGACGGACAGGCAGATGAACAACGACACAGAGAGGGACGCAGACGGACAGACAGATAGACTGAGAGGGACCGTCTGCGTCCCCCCTGGCAGACAGACAGACGGAGAGAGACGCAGACAGCAGACAGACAGACGGAGAGGGACACAGACGGACGGACAGACGGAGAGGGACGCAGACAGACGGACAGAGACGGAGAGGGACGCAGACAGACGGACGAGAGGGATGGACTGAGAGGGACGCAGACGGACAGGCAGATGAACAGACAGACAGAGAGGGACGCAGACGGACAGAGACAGATAGACTGAGAGGGACCGTCTGCGTCCCCCCCTGGCAGACAGACAGACGAGAGAGACGCAGACAGACTGACGGAGAGGGACGCAGACGGACAGACTGACGGAGAGGGACGCAGACGGACACCGGGAGATAGGTAGAACGAGAGCGAGATAAATCAATTCTGTAAGTTGTCCTAGACGCAAACCATAAGGAAATGACGAAATGTGGTGTGTGTGTTTGTGAACAATATTGGTACCATAGAAATATAGAGATGAGACAGGTGGATGGGTGGGGGTGGGGCAGACTCGGAGGTCATTAATGCAGCAGGCAGACAGGGGGGGGGGGGGACAGTTCGGGGCACCAGAGTGTGAGAAAATCCCCCATAAGCCCCGACGTCTGCGCTCTTCCTGTAATTTATTCAGTGCTGAACAATGAGCACAACGAGTGAGACAAAGTGGGGGATGGGCAGTGAGGAAGAGGGGCGCAGACCACCACGACGTCTGATTGGTCATCAGGGAGACGAGTCGCACAGGCTCATTGGCTGTAAGAGGGGGATGGGAACCGAAAACCACACGGAAACGAAGGAAAGCAGATCTGAATCCAATTGGCCGATACTAATAAAAAGGAAACTGATCCGATTGGATGATGAAGGAAGACAAGCTGAGCTGATGAGTAAACAGATAAAACTCTCTTTCTGATTGGCTGACAGACAAACAGCTAAAGAACTGCATGTTGATTGGTTGACAGGGACAGGAAACCTAATCTAATTGGCTGACAGAAAATTTTAAAAAAATGTGTATTTTACACTGTTTTTCCTCATGTATTTTTCAGAGTTATTCACTTCCTGTGTAACAGCACTGATGGCAGCTCAAGCACTTCCTGTTCCTCTGACGAGCACCTACAATTTCCTGTTTTTAACACCTCCAAAGAAATTCCTTTACTAACCAGGAATTCCATCAACAAACCAACCTGCACCTCACAGGTAAGTGTGTGTGTGTGTGTGTGTGTGTGTGTGCTATAAGTTATAGCACTTGTGATTTGGGACGCGCCCACAGTGTAGTGCTGCTAATGGTTTTTTAAATGAGGTTTATGGTTTGGGACACACCCCCAGGAAAACATTAATATACCTATAGTTATTAATAAAACAATATTTTTTTTTATTATTGATACAACATTTACAAGACAACCAAAATAATCCCTGTCTCTCTCTCTCAGAGCCACACACATTCACTTGCACGCATAAACTAAGACACACACACACACACTTTCCTGGCATTTGTTCAGAATGGAGCTCAGATGGCTGGGAATTTAAACAGCCTTTTTTGCTCAGCCTGCTCATTCCCTTACTCTCGTCAGGTATCCCATCCCCCCATTCGCCTTTTTCCATCCGTTCCATCCTCCATATTCTTCTCTCTTTATTCCATCATGTTGTTCTGTTTTTGTTTTCCTCCTGATGTCCTTGTAGCTCACACAAGGAAGTAAAATGGACTCGCATGCAGGGCATGATTAATTCCTCATGCCCTCTGTTTGTTGTGCTGGGGTTTTTTTTTTTTTTTTTTTTTTCCTTTGGTTTTTTTAACCTCCCTCCTGGTACATGAGACGGAGGAATAGAGAGCGAGTGAGAGGTTAAGGGGGAGAAAGCGAGAGTGATTAAGAGGCGGAAAGCCTCGCTCTCTTGGCTGTGTTTTACTCTGATAAAATGGCGGCGTGTTCTGTGATACGGGCAGGAAAAGAAAGCGCTTTTCGATCGTTCTGCTATTCCCGATTTCTTTTACGTTAGCAAAAAAAAAATCCAGGTGCAAACGGACACCAGTGCAACTCTAAAGGCATTTCGGGTTTCGCAGATCGAGCTGAGCTGTAGGACATCTGAGCTTTTTAACCCAAACAGCCGCTGGCTTGTTCTCCTCCTGTTTCCCCTGCAAGAGCCGTTTGATCCCGGAGCCAAAGCCAGACTGCAGTCTGGGAAAGAAATCTTTAAAGATGAAAAAACATGACGGCGTCCCAGATTTTAACATGTGAACTGCTCCTTTGTTAAAGCCCGATCGCAGCTCCGGCAGGGACGCATGCCCAGTCAAAGGTGTCTTTCTGCATAGATTTATTCTGATGAATTATTATATCCGTTTGTTTGTGTTCTTGATCTGAGAATGTTAAGATTCGGATACATCAAGGCTTTTTTTCACCATTACCAAATCTAGAATCATGTGGTCTTTGATGTTGTAACCATGTCTGTCGGATCGCTGCAGGATCGTTCTAGAAACACAGTTCAGGCTGTGAGGGTTTTTTTGGCATGAGTTAAGCTGATGTCCATGAAACAAAAAACTTCTCGCGATTGCGAAAACAATCAAAATATTCTGAGGAACCGAATACAGTTTTGTGTGGTTCTATGATTTTTGTGCCGTTGATTGATAGTTGCGTTGATGGTAAACGATGAATTATGCAAGCCTGAAGGTATGAATCCTATTGCTGGTTCTCCGGTTTCTTTAGTACTGTAATTAATTACCAAATACAGAGTTGAATTTTGCCTTTAGTGACACAAAGACATGCTTGGGAGCAGAGTTAAACCTTCGTTTGCCTTCCAGCCTTTTTTCCGCCATCAGTTCAAAACACTATTGATTACCTGCGGTCTCATGATTAATTACGCTGCCTGCGAGGTAAACGACATGTCCGTTCCCAGGCTTTGCAAACCTACAGTAGTGATCTGGTTCTGGGTTTTATAGCGAGCTGGCAAAGTGTGGGAATGATTGATGTTATGCAAATAAAGCTTCAGCTTCCTGAATATTAATGGATGTGCTTCATTTTATAAAACCAGTGAAACGGTCTGGGGAACCCGCTAGTATTGTGGAAACCCTACACATGTATGCCATGCGACTGGTGTAGTAAAAAGAAGGTCCTAGCCCACAGTCATTTTTTTTTTTCTGTGCTAAAGAAAGTTTTTGCCATCTTTTTATTTTTAATATTTGATTATTAATTTATTGTTGGCTGTGATGTAGTATGTAATTCCTACATTTAACGCGCAATTCGATTTGATTGCTCTGTTTCACGTTGTGAGTAAATTGTATAATTATCAATCAGTTACACACACATTATTTAGGCTCCACAGATACATAGCTACTGTGTACAAAATCTAGATTTATATGTCTTATTTTGTCTGTTTTATGTCTTTGCAGTGCTGCCCAATCAGAGTGGCCTGGAAACCAAGCATAAGAATTCGCTCCGTGGCGACCCGGCCACCACCTGCAGCAGCCGTACCAATTGCAATCAAGTGATTTATTGATGAAAAAAGCACTAAAAATTGGACTTCCTTGAAATCATTAGAATGTGTTTTGGATGCTGACAAGTCAGCAGTCGTCAAAAGCAGCATGAGCATGGCTACAGGAGCTAGCCAGCACAGTCACTACCCAATTAGCAAAGCCAGTGTTAATCACTCAAGTATGTTCTCTAGTCAGGGGGGGGCCAACAGGGGTTGGGGGTCTGAAGGCAAAACCGATATTCCTGTGGGTACCAGAGGCCAGTCCAATTGGGGCACTTCAAATATAAACTTGAACCCCAGTGCTAACCCTGCAGCATGGCCCATTCTCGGACATGAAGGCCCTGGGGTGGGGTCCAGGCCTGGGGGAATGTGTGGGTCAAGTTCAGTTCCATCTAACGTCTGTGGCCCAGGAGGCGTTGCACCTATTCAAGGCAGCAATGGAAATGGAAACCTTGTCGGAGACTGTGCTTGGGGAAACCCTGACACCCCAGAGCAGCACCAGTCCCCAACAAGCATGAATTTTAGCATGGAGCCCCCAAAACTTAAAACTGATGTACTGAACACTAAAACAGAGCCAATGAGCCCTGTGAATGGTTGGGGGCAAAGTATGAGTCAGTCTCCCACTGAGCCAACCCCTGGAGATGGTACTTCTCGGTGGGGTAATGGAGACATGAAAACTGGGGAAACGAAAGACTCTGGCTGGGATTCTGGTGCCGTTTCCTCTTGGAGACCAGGGGGAGATGCAAACTGGGGCCACTGGAACAAACAGTCAAGCACTGAAGGTACTGGGTGGGATGCAAATGATGGTCCTACTCAGGAGTCAATGAATTCCTGGGGGACTGATGCTCCAGGCAGTGAAGGCAGCAAGGAAGGCAGTGAAGGGCATGAAGGACAGCGAGAAAGGTCCTGCAGCATGGATGCTCCACTTTTGCCAAGACAGGACCTAGATCCTCGTGTGCTGTGCAATTCCGGCTGGGGACAAACCCCTGTACGGCAGCACACTGTCTGGGAAATGGATGAAAATCTTGGCCTAAAGGATAATGTTGGAACTGAAGCGCGAGGTTCTTCCTCAAATGCACCTTCAACTGGATCACCACCTCTTGCAGGATGTGCCAGTCCCAACCAAAATATGCCTCCTAGGTTGGAATCTGGGAGCAAGACCGAGGGTTTGTCTCGAGTTATGTCAACACCACGCTGGGGAGGATCATCGTCCCCAACAAATCAAGCAAGCACTGGGTGGGGAGAGCCACCTGCTAATAAGAAATTGTCCAATGGATCTGTTGGTAGTTGGGGAGAGCCAATGTCAGATGGGCCCAGCACAGGAGGGCCAAGTAGCCAGTTTTGGGGATCAGAGGACAAATCTTCAACTTGGGGTGAGGGTCCGTCTCAAGTAAAGACACAACCTGGTGGAAATGGGCCAAGTTCTTCCTCAGGCTGGGGAAATTGTGCAAGTGGAGATTGGGGAGAGCCTTCAGAAGGGAAAGTGGAGGGTTCTCATAGTTCCTCCTGGGATAAAGATGGAGGTAACTGGAAAGAAAACCAAAAGAGCTGGGGACAAGCAGCTCCACCAGGAGGTGAAAACTGGCGTGACCCGCAACACCCAAATGGTCCTACACAGGGTTGGGGTGGAAAAAATCCTCCGGATGCCATGGGGTCTTGGGGTGGACCAAACTCTGTAAAGCAGAGTGGTTCAAGCTGGAGGTCTACAGGAAGGCAGGATCCAGGGGATGAAGCTACAGGCTGGGAAGAGCCTTCCCCTTCGTCAATCCGAAGGAAAATGGAAATTGATGACGGAACTGCCACTTGGGGGGATCCTAATTCCTACAGAACATGTGTAAACATGTGGGACAGAAATAAACCCTCCTCACAGGGCAACCCAGCCACCATCAACAATGGGGGTAATACAGCTCCCAACCGCCACAGCCATGGTCAGCCTCCAAACCAGGCCGAGGGCAACAACAACGGTTCTCCTAACCAGCTGGGACCTCCTCAGAATAGGATGCAAAAGATGAACCCAGGTAAGTGAAAGTTGGTAGTGAATATAGTAAATATTTGTTTAGTAGGTGAAATTGTGTGTGTGTTTTAGTAGGTGAAATTGTGTGTGTTTAGTAGGTGAAATTGTGTGTGCTGAGTAGCACAACTACATTGATGCATTGAGTAATGAACAAACTGTAAATCCCTCCTGTCCTGAGAGAGAGACTCCCTCCATAAATAAACAGCTGTCTCTGTATAGAACATTTCAGTGTTATGCATGGTTATTACTCTGGTTGTGACTTCTTCCTGCTGTATAAGTCCTGGGTAATTATCTGTGTCTATAGAACGCTGTATTCGTTGCTGTTTATAGTCTAAATCTGAAGTAAGCTAATGTGAAGTGAATCCAATGAGCGCTGCATTCAGGAGCTTTGTCTTTGGTGCTGGCACTAGTCTGGTAGTCAAGACTGGGCTTGATGCAGGAGTTCTGTTTCAGAGCTTTAACAGAACCGTGCGTTGGCATGCTTTCTGCACTGCTTTGCTGCCAGCTGGCCTGCATCCTGCAGTTAAAAAGACATGTCCGCCTTGTGTCTGGCCTGACAGAATCGGCCCTCGGGCCCTGCTTCTGGCCCCATGAAAGCTTTCTATTTCTGTTCTTGGCTAAATTCAGGCGTGATGGCAGACAAAGACTTTTGCTGTCTGTTTTTTTTTTTCTCTCTCTGTCCTCCTGAGAGCAGGTTCTGTCCTTCATTCTGCATTTATCAAATGCTGTTCTTACTTTTTTTTTTGTTTTGTGCAACAATGGAAACAAATATTTGGGTGTCGGGCTGCGGGGAAAGGTTGTTTAATCGCTAGGGTTTGTATTTCAGGCCTATAAATATACAAGCTGTTGCAGTTAAGAGAAATATTTTTCCTTCTGTTTTATGCTACTTCCTTGCATGCCTTTTTTAGTAGGAGGAACCTGCAGACTCTGTGTTTTATGAGCTTAAAAAATAAAAACTATGAAAGTTATTAAGCAGACTGTCCGTCTGTAGGCTGGGGAGAGATCCCCAACATTCAGCCCAAATCTGAGTCTTGGGGGGAACCGGATTCCTCCAACCCCACAGTGGATAATGGCACTGCAGCCTGGGGGAAGTCACCCAAAGCCCCGGGAGTGTGGGGAGAAAACAGCCACGAAGCCAGTGGATCCTTCATCAGAGGCTCAGGAACCTCCAAACCAGGTGAGATCTGAGACCCTGCTGATGTGACGAGTTAGTGTAAACATGTCAATTCAAGCTTAAAAAAATATTGTAAAAAATTGTTGTGTTTGAACTATAGCGACTCCTTGTGGTTGCACTGAATTTCAGTGACACTTTTAAAGTTTCAAAAGTTTTTAATTTTGTGCTTTTATTTTTACTTTTGCAGTTCCCAAAGCTATGCAAGACACCTGGGGGTCTGGTGGGGAGGAGCTCGGCATTAGCAGCAGCCAATGGGATGCTGAAGATGGGGACATGTGGACTGGTCCCACTCCCCAGGACAACGCTTCTTCCTGTAGTTCCTGGAATCAGCCTAAGAAACCTGTACAGAAGGTACCAGACTTTTCCAGATCTTAATAAACCTCATAGACTAAAGACATGTAACATTAGTTAATAGGACAGCAAATCGTTCCTTGTATTATCATTTGGTTAGTTTGAGTAAGTCAATATTTATACACTAGATTCTAAAGTAAGTTTTGCAGTTAAGATTTTAATACAATTATTAGACATTTTTCAGTTTAGTGATTTTTGTTGTTGTTGTTGTTCATTGGCTTGTTTTTCTTTTCTTAGGTGAAGATCCCAACGAAACAGGATGAAGTTTGGATCATGAACCGACTAATCAAACAGCTGACAGATATGGGCTTCCCTGTAAGACAAAAAAATAATGTTTATATGGGTTTTAATGATAACAGTAAACATGTTATACTGGAAACTAAAAATGTGTAATACCTCCTTAAATACCTTCATTAACACCTATTAAGTTTTAAATTCACCTTAATTCTACCCTAAATGCCATACTACCTTAATTTTTTTTAATGAACACATTTTGAATAGAACCTTTAATCCACAGTACTGATGTCCTTAAAT
Source organism: Bagarius yarrelli (assembly GCA_005784505.1). Taxonomy (NCBI): domain Eukaryota; kingdom Metazoa; phylum Chordata; class Actinopteri; order Siluriformes; family Sisoridae; genus Bagarius; species Bagarius yarrelli. Next base: position 23,094 of record VCAZ01000336.1, read on the forward strand.
CCACTTTAAATGTGCTTATTGTGTGTGTGTGTGTGTGTGTGTGTGTGTCAGAGGGATCCTGCAGAGGAGGCTCTGAGAAGTAACAACATGAACCTGGACCAGGCTATGAGTAAGTGTAAAACTCGCACGTATTTTTTCACACACACACACACACACACACACACACACACACACACACACACACACACACACCTTTGCTTACCTTTGGTGGTGTTTAGGTGCTCTGCTGGAGAAAAAGAGCGACGGAGAAAAGCGAGGGATGAGGACGCTGTTGTGTCGTCCTCCGAACCTTTCTAAAGACTCGTCACTGGAGCGGCACACCTTTCTGGACAAGGTGCTGAGCCTTAACACACACACACCTACACACACGCACACCTACACACACACACCAATATCTTGAGCTGACCTGAATACCTGTGTGTCTATAAGGATGGAGGCTTATCAGATGACATGCCCACGTTACCCTTTATTCATTCTCCTGGCCCAAAACTGACCAATAGCAGCCTTCCCAGCCACGGCATGGGCGGAGTCTCACCAGGACTGATGCAAAACATAAACAGCAGACAGGTGAGTGAGCCAAACCCGGTATTAATGTAAAGCGCCGAAAAAATTGAGTAAAATGTAATTTTTGATTTTTGAAAGCAGATGTTCGGCAGTAACGGAGCAGCACAATCCAGGGCTCCACCCCCTCAAGCACTAAACTCCGCCCATCACCCGCCACTACGTGCTCAAGTGCCTCAGTTTCTCTCCCCTCAGGTGTGTATAAGGTTTTTACTGAAAATATTCCTGCCTGTCCAGCTCCATTTCCTGTGTCGTGCACATGTTCTGTCCCGACATTCCGCCTTTATTGTTTTGACCCGTCCGTCTGTGGTGGAAGTGACGGTGACTCTTGCATGTACATGAATCTCTTCTTCTCCCTCAGGTTCAAGCACAGCTCTTGCAGTTCGCAGCAAAAAACATTGGCCTGAATCCTGCACTTTTAACCTCGCCGATAAATCCTCAACAGATGACCCTGCTTTACCAACTCCAACAACTGCAGATGGTGAGACAGGAAACGGGGGAGGGACTGATGGAGGGAAAGACTGAGTCCGGGGTGTAAAAGAATGAGGGTGTGTTAGGAACAGATGCATCATAAGCATTCTAGCAGGTTCCAGAGTTTTATCCAGGCTTCAGTGTTGGGGAAGAAAGAATAAAGGGTGTAACTGCAGGAAGCAATGAATCAGTGATTCAACCAAGAAAAGCGAAAATTAAGGAGGAAGGAATTGAGAGTGAATAAGGAGAGAGAGAGAAAGAGAGAAAGAGTAACAGAGGAAATACGCTGTTTTTTCTGCTCCGCCTGTGAAGTCTGGTGTTTAGAAATTATGCATTGTCTGGTTTTTATAGTGTTCTAATCTTTCTCTCTTCTCTCTCCCTCTTTCTTCTCTCTTCTCTCTCTCTCTCTTCTCTCTCTCTCCCTCTTCATCTCTGTGTCTCTCTCTCTCTCTCTCTCTCTTTCTTCATCTCTGTGTGTCTCACTCTCCTCTTTCTTCTCATCTCTGTGTCTCTCTCTCTCTCTCCCTCTTTCTTCATCTCTGTCTCTCTCTCTCTCTCTCTCCCTCTTTCTTCATCTCGTCTCTCTCTCATCTCTGTCTCTCTCTCTCTCTCTCTCTCTCATCTCTGTCTCTCTCTCTCTCTCTCTCTCTCTCTGCTCTCCTCTCTCTATCTCTTCATCTCTGTCTCTCTCTCTTCTCTCTCTATCTCTGTCTCTCTCTGTTCTCTCTCTCTCTCTCTCTCTCTCTCTCTTCCTCTCTCTCTTCTCTCTGTCTCTCTCTCTCCATCTCTGTCTCTCTCTCTCTCTCTCTCTCTCTCTCTCCTCTCTCTCTTCGTCTCTCGGCTGTTCTCGTCTCATCTCTCATCTCTCTCTCTCTCTCTCTCTCTATTCTTCATCTCTGTCTCTCTCTTTCTTCTCTCTGTCTCTCTCTCTCTCTTCTCTCTCTCTCTCTCTCTCTCTCTCTCTCTCTTCATCTCTGTCTCTCTCTCTCTCTCCCTCTTTCATTCTGTCTCTCTATCTCTGTCTCTCTCTCTCTTTCTTCATCTCTGTGTGTCTCACTCTCAGGCTTATCAGCGTTTGCAGATTCAGCAGCAGATGATGCAAGCTCAGCGAAATGCTTCTGGTCCCATCAGACAACAGGAGCAGCAAGTGAGGAGAAAACACACACACACACACTTTTTAATTTACAGCTCTATGTAAATTACATTTTGTAATCCTACCCAATCTGTTTCAACTGCCCTCTGACTCCGTGTCTTGCCCTCGCTCTCTCTTGGTCTATCCCCCAGGTTGCACGTACAATCTCGAACATGCAGCAGCAGATTCAGCAGCACCAGAGGCAGTTAGCACAGGCCTTGTTGATTAAGCAGCAGCAACACCAGGCCTCATCTTCTCACTCGTACCCCAGCCACAGCAAACCAAACCTGGACACCTTCCAAGGAAACTCCCAGGCCTCTCAAGGCCTCTCCCTGTCAGACCTGCACACCAAAGAGCCCCACACGTCCCCCAGCTCCTTCGGCCCCTATCCTCTCTGTAAGATACACTGCTTTGTCTCCAGGCTTCTCTAACCTACACAAAGGCTTCTGGATGTAACCCTGTGTGTGTGTGTTCGTGTGTGTGTGCGCGCGCGCAGCTGGACTAAATGCAGGTGTTGGTGTGAACTGCATGGACGCTCTGAAGGACACTCCGCCTCAGCCTCAGTCCCGACTATCCCAGTGGACTCACACCAGCTCTATTGACTCCATCAGCACCACCACCAGCTCCAGTACGCCAATTCACACCATTTAGGAAAATTGATTCTTTATATTTTATATTATATTGAATAAATTAATGCAGGATCAGTAAGTTCTGTTGTGTTTACTCTCGCAGACGCACCACCCTCCAGCCACACTGCCAACATTAAACCCATGATAGAGGATTCTTTCAGTGCTTATAGCCTGATGTCCAGCTGCCAATCACCCAGCAGCCCCTTGGGGGCGCCAGAGAGCTGGCCACAAGCCAAAAACACTAACGACAAAATGGCCAACGGGACAAACATCAACTGGCCTCCAGGTAACTGAGCTGTTCACATATTTGCTCTGGGATTTTTATGTTTGGGTGGGACGCAGCTCACGGTCTGTACCTGTGTTAGAGTTTTGTCCAGGAGTTCCTTGGAAAGGTTTGCAGAATATCGACCCCGAGTCTGACCCCAACGTGACCCCAGGAAGTGTGTCCGGCTGCCCCACAATCAACACCAACATCCAGGATGTTAACCGCTACCTGCTGCGGGACAGGAATGGAGGTGTGTGTGCGCACGCGTAGTGAGAGAGGTGTGTGTGTGTGTGTGTGCGCGCGTGTAAAGCGTAATCTGACGTGGCTCCTCCTGTGTTTTTTAGGTAAACTGTTAGACATGAAGTCCACCTGGTCCACCGGTCCTGTCTCACACACTCCACCCTCTTTGTCTAATGAGATGTGGAAAATTCCTGTGGGTGGGCGGAGCTCTGGAACGGTGCCCCGTCCCCCACCGGGTCTCACCAATAACAAACACAACAACAACTGGACACCTGGAACACTGAGCAACAGCTGGAGCAGAGATTACAACTCAGGTTTATACTCCACTCGTCTTCATTTCTTCTCTCGTCTTTCTTGATTTTTTTGCCTGTTTTTTTTTTTCTTCATTTATTCTCCTTTTTTGTTATTTTGTAAGTGTAAAGAACCCAGCAATCATACTAATCTCTCTTTCTGTCTCTCTCTGTCTGTCTGCCCCCCATCTCAGAGAGTACTGGTTGGAATTCGGAGAGTTCCAGTAGGACCAGTAGTTGGCTTGTGTTGCGGAATCTCACTCCTCAGGTCAGTGCACTTCCTCTCTTTTTGCTTACAGCTGATTTTGAAGAAGTATTTAAGTGTGTGCGTGTGTGTGTGTGTGTGTTGTAGATCGATGGTTCCACTCTGAGGACTCTGTGTATGCAGCACGGTCCTCTCATTACGTTCCACCTCAGTCTGCCGCAGGGAAACGCGCTGGTGCGCTACAGCTCCAAAGAGGAAGCAGCTAAAGCTCAGAAATCCCTGCACATGTGAGACACACTTTCTCTTTTTTACACACACACACACACACACACAGGTCATCTCTCTGTCTCAATGTGCACTGTTGTCCCCCCCCCTCCTCAGGTGTGTTCTGGGTAACACCACCATCTTGGCGGAGTTTGCCGGAGAGGAGGAAGTGACTCGCTTTTTCTCTCAGGCTCAGTCGTTCCCACCCTCAGGCAGCTCCACCCACTCCGCCCTGGGGCAGTGGGGTGCGTCAGCCACTAAGGGGGGCGGTAACCCAGGAGGCGGAGCTAACGGGACAGGAGTGGAACTGCTGTGGGGCGGAGTCCAGCAGCCGTACTCCAGTTTATGGGGCCCAATCAACGGAGAGGAGAGTCGAGTGATGGGGAGTCCCGTCCCTGTCAACACACTGCTCCCGGGAGACCTGCTGAACGGAGAGAACATCTAAACCACCACCACCACCAATCAGTCTGAGGATAATCACTTTCTCTGGGTCTGTTCATCTTTTAATTAGAACTAGAAACAAAAGTATTCAAAGTAGTTTTGCAAACTGGAGGTGAAGAAAGACTGAAATAAAAACTTGATTTTTTTTTTTTGTTGCTGAATTTAAAAAAGGAGTGAAAGGCAGGCGGCCATTTTGAATCAAGATAGGAAGAAACCTCACAGCCGAGCTGTCTCCTCCCGACTCCCGCTTTAACCTCTTTACCGTCTCTGTGATTTTTCCAGAACTTTTCAGCCTTAAGTGTCTCATTTTTAACTTTTTTTAAAAAAGAAAAAAAACCTCAAAGAACATTTTATAAATTCTGTTCCTGAGCCAACGAATCAGAAAAGAGAAATGAAACGGCCAATCAGACTCCATCTCCTTTTGGAATACTACAAAAAATGCCTGGGATACATTAGTTGTCAAAGTGTGTGTGTGTGTGTGTGTGTGTGTGTGTGTGTGTGTGTGTGTGTTTGGGGGGGGGGGGGGGGGGGGGGGGGCAACAGTGTTGATGCCAAGCCGGTGTCTATAAGCTTCTCGCTGGGATCCTAGTGAACGGATTCACTGCTGAATGTCCAACATTTTTTCATTCTTTCCCCCAAAATAAGAAAAAGAAGAAGAAGAACAAGGAGGGGGGGGAGAGAAACTGTGTCCGTGTGATACGCCGTGCAATACAGTATATCCGCCATTTGTTTTCTTCATCATCATCTTCATTATGCACTACTTTCTCTGTCTTCACTAAAGCTCGTTTGAGGTCAGAGACTCGTGGGATCACCGACTGTGTCCCGATTCCTCACACACACACTTTTCTGTCCAAACGGACTCGAGATCACGGCGGGAAAAACTGCTTTCAGACACAACACCAAAACTACAGATCTTTTTCTTCTTCTGCAGTCAAAATTAAATGTCGAACACTTTTTTTCGGGGGTTTAATATACTATATGAGATGATAAGCACTTATGGAGCGATGGAGGGATTTAAGTAAAGAAAAGGAAAAAAAAGACTTTTAAAATTCTTTTTTAAGAAAAACCTCTGGCGCGACTGTGAAAGACTGAATCTACAATCAGTCCGAATCGCAGTTCATTTTTACACTCAGTGTTTTTTCTGGATTGAAACTGAAATGAATGTCATCATTTTTCCCAAACTTCTAATGGCCTTCGCGGTGTTCGGGGAGAAACGAAACGAAACGAAACTAAACAGGGATTCTTCATCATCCGGACCGGTTCCTGCGCCAGATGTGGACCGGAACATGGCGGCCTGATGAGTCGTAGTGATGTCACAGTCAAGTTTGGGTGTCATGTGACTTTACTCTGTTGAAATTTTCTTTACGGAACGACTCGGATACTTTAGGAACCCGTGTGATGTCACGGTGACGGACGTTACTGTTTAGGGTCACGTGGTCTGGCATGCCTTGTGATGTCACTGCGGTGGAATACTGCATTGTCACGACGATTTCCACCGCACGCCCCGGGGCATCCTGGGTATTCTTCAGCGCCGTTGTCCAGCACTTACATGCTGCAATGCATCCTGAATGCACTACGCAGCATATAGGAAGTCATTTTGTGTGTGTGTGTGTGTGTGTGTGTGTGAGAGAAAGAGAGAGATTTTTTTTTGTCATTATGATGAATCAAAGCCAAATCGACACATCGCACAACAATGACTAACACTGCAGTTTCTTTAAGTTTAATTCAGTTCTGTGTGTGTGTGTGTGTGTGTGTGTGTGTGTGTGTGTGTGTGTGTGTGTGTGTGTGTGTGTGTGTGTGTGTGTGTGTGTCAGTGTTCAGATGCACAAACACTTCCTGCCCTGTGGAATGGAAACGGCGAGCAATTCCAGCCATGATTGTTTTCTGATTTGATATGAAAAATCATTCAGTGTGTGTGTGTGTGTGTGCGTGTGTGTGTGTCCATCTTCACAGCTGCTAAACGTCCTCCTCTTCCTCCCTCTTTGCAGCCTGCATGATTTCCTCCTCCCCCTACGGCGAGTAAATACTTAGTGAGCGTTAATAAAAGCAGACGTTACGTAAACTTTCTGCTCGGAAAATTCCTCAGCGTTCCGGAACAGAATTCCACGGTTTTTTTTAAAAAAAAGAAAAAATTAGCCGCTAACTTACTCTCGCGCCAGCACATTATTTTGTTACTATGCAAAATAAGAAAACGCAGACACGTTGTCGAGGTTGTGGGCGGGGCTTAAGAGGTCAAAGGTCGTGTGGAAAGTGATAGTTTATTCTGGGAAATAAAAATAAAGTAAAAATATAGAAGAAGAAGAAGAGGGTTAATGTTACTGACGTCACCGTTCACATCTACAAATCCATCCCTGCTTTTGGCTGCTGATCAGTCAAGGCGCAGTGCAGTTGGTGTGTCGGGGGGCGTTCGGGGTGTATGGGGTGTTTTGTGTATTTTACGTTCTTGCGCCTAAAACGGTTCTGCAAGTCTAAAACATGAATATTTGTTTGTTTTGTTACTTTATAAGTTTACATAATATAAAAAAAAGTGAAAATGGGAAAGAAAATCAGCCGTTACATGTTTATGCTAAAGTGCCTCGTTAGCGCGCCGTTACAGCGCCCCCCAGTGGATTTTACCTCTTAGAGAAAAAAGACATTAACAGACTAAAGTGAATCTTTTCTAAAACACATTTTTAATTTCTACATTTTTCTCGTGATGAATTTATAACTGTAGAATTATTTCTGCTGGAGTGAAACGTTTTTCTTTATCGAGTGAAACGTTAGAAATTTAATCTAAAGTTTAATCTAAAGTTTAATCTAAAGTTTAATCTAAAGTTTAATCTGCCAATAAAAGTAAAAACTCCTTTTACTAAAACTCGTTTCTTAATCAAAGGTTTAATTCGACTTTCTTTTTTTTCTCCATTCTTTCCGTCTGCAGCCTTTTTATGTGATGTGTAAATAATTGGGGATGATGAGGATGATGATGAAGGTTAGAGAGCATTAATAATGGCACCCGTTATTTCTGCTCAGGAGAAATCCTTCGTGTTTCAGGAAGAACGTTTACAATAACAGTTGTGTGAAGGGAATCGGTTTTATGCCTGCGCTGTGTGTGTGTGTGTGTGTGTGTGTGTGTGTGTTTGTTTTGTGTGAAGTGAAAAGGTTCAGTTACATTCTTTCAGCAGCTCCTTTAGATTTAGGCTCCGCCTCTTGCTGTCAGACGACCGAATCATTGCTAAAAGTCGAAAGTTGCGTTTTTTGGAAGCGTCGCGGCGTCATTCGTTTTCCGTTTTTGTTCATCGCAATAAACAAATATTTGTTAATAACCTCTGAAAGACTTGATCAGCACTTTAAACCTTTCTTAAAAAAAGAAATAAAATGAATAAAAAGAGTGTTCTCGCAGGTTTTCGGACGGTCTGCGGTTCTCCGTGCAGGTTCTCCGGTTCAGGAACCTTAAAAACGCAAAACATTTGACAGTGTTAAACAGAACGAAGCACACGTTTATGCAAATGTGGAAATCTTTGAATTAACATAAGGGAGGACTGAATAAGTAAATAAACGCCACAGCGCTCAGTCCGGGGAGGGGGGGGGGTTGTCTGGGGTTCTGGGGTTCTGGTCTATTTAATGCACAATTACAGACCGTCTCCTGCGGCTGCTGTCGCTCTGCATCACCGAAGTGTTTAAAAGACCAAAATATGGAGGCTGAAGATGAACTCGATTATTAGAGTTACGAAGTTAATGATCATTTTCGTCTTCCAAAATAAAATAATTTAGCATGTTTGTTATAACAGTTTAATGTATGTTTAAGGAAAATACTTTAAACTGGAAAAAGGAAACAAAAGTGCTTCAGACATCAGGCTGGCGCGTCCTCGGCTGGCGCGTCCTCGGCTGGCGCGTCCTCGGCTGGCGCGTCCTCGGCTGGCGCGTCCTCGGCTGGCGCGTCCTCGGCTGATCAGCAGTTCGAGTGGAACAATGAATAAAAAACTGAACCGATTCGATGGTGAGATTAAAAATGCACAGAGGTCCAAATCCGCCCGAGTTTATTTTAAATACCAAAAAATGAAGATTTATTTGAAGTCTGATGTAAATCTGATGCTGGTGTTTGACTGCAGGCTGCGGCGTCTTGTTCTGCACACTGAAGCGCTCAAGCCGAACCCCTCCTTCAGGCCCCATCCCTCCTTTAATCCGGTTCCAGGGGAAGGATATTCGAGCGGGTTCCGCGGTGCCTCGTGACCCGGCCAACGCCGTGGTGTTTCTGGGTTTTGAGCTCAACCCCCGGCGAGTGTCTGGGTGTGAAACTGCCTTCGTTCCAATCTCAAAACCACAAGTGGACTATTTAAAGTGTGCACTTCTTCTCGTCTGTCTGAAGCCCAGAGAGCTTCCTGACCGCACCAGCATGAAACCAACCACAGCTCCTCTCGCGCCGCTAACTCGCTCACAGCCCAACGTTTCGCTAACCTCAAAGACCAAATGAGCAATACTCAAAGAGTCAAATACACAAACGAACAAATACTCTCGCAAGTATTCTCGAGGACTGACCACACACACACACACACACACACACACATGCAATCTCTAATATTTAATAAATACTTCAGAAAATTTGACCACAGAAATGTTTTGCACATGTTGCATTTTCTCTCTGATGGGCATTTCGACTCACTTCACTGATTCAGTTCCTTTAAACGAGCCGATGAAGTGAATCGAGTTTCAATTCGTCCGTCCGGTGAAGTTTTATAAACTCGAATATGTAAAACTTTCGGACGAGACGATTTTTCTTCATTAAATATTTAAAACAATCTGTTTGCGATCACTTAGGAGTCGTTCAGACGGAACGAATCATTTGGAACGAATCACTTGTCAGTAGAAGATCCGTTTTCAAGCGTGTGTATGTGTTTGTATTGCATACGAATCCGACGACGGTGTTTGTGTTTGTTTTTGTTTATTGCTTTGACATTTGCAGAAAAAATATTAATTTCTAAAAAAAAAATCTATATATAAAACATATCAAAACAAATCACAATACTTGAACCAGAGATGATGCCAATAATGTGATGTGAATCATTGCTTTGGGTTTTTTTAAGCATTAATCATAAGGTCTATATCTGTGTATTTTTTAGAGAGTGTGTGTGTGTGTGTGTGTGTGTGTATTGTACTGTTTATTTCTTTAAAACATTATTATGATGACTGATTATGATTATTATCATTAGTGTTATTCAGCCTTGCACTGTTCTCTCTTTTCCGCTAAATAAGATGAACGATTGATGATGTTTTAATGTTTACTTACGGACGGATTTGTCAGATTTGTTGTTGTTGTTGGGTTTTTTTTCTGTAACATGTTTAAAGTTTGTGTTTTAGCGCGTCGCTCAGCGTGAGGAGTTTTTGCACCGTTAAGTTTTAACAATTAAAGTGTAAAAAAAGAAAAACGAATAAAAAAGATACAAATCCATAAACGAAAAGAACAAAAAACAGACTTTGCGGCGCGGCCAGTCGAGCCGCTGCGCTTCTCCATCGGTTTCACCCGCTAAAACGGCCATTTTATTCACGCAGTATAAAAATCCGACTGTCCGGTTTTCAGAGGTGCCTAATTTTACAGTTTATTCGCTTCATCTGTAGAAATTAAAGTTTCCTGTTGTGTTTTTTTCCATGATGTTTACAGCCACCAGCGTTTTTTCTCTTCATCGTGCGAGTCTTCGGTTTTATCGTTGGTCAGAATGTTTAATGATGTAAACTGAGGGATTCGCTGGGGTTTCCCGTCTGGATCGTTGTTGACACTTTTGAGATGTGTTTTTTGGGGGGTTTTTTTTTTTGCTGGTTTCTGAATCGGACCTGCTCCTTTTTCTCAGGAAGACGAGAGTTTCCAGATTTTCTAAAGTCTCATGTTTCTGATGTTTAACGTTTGGTTGAGAATTAAAAATGAGACGTTGATTGAGATCCGACTCTGATAACTGAAGGATGCGGATTTCAGTAAAACGTCTCCTGTGTTTTAATCCGTAGCAGAAAAAAAATGTACCAAATATGAGGCACGTATCAGTTTATGATGATGATGATGATGATGATGATTTCTTCTCTCTGGAGGTGGAGAGCTTTACATGAAGTATCTGATGATTATGCATTACTTTATGTTCTGATGTAGTTTAATGTGTTGATGGTAGTTTTAGAAACTGTGGGAAAGACACGCCGTCCTTCCCCTCCGGACCGCTTCGCTGGAACGTTCACGGCTCCCAATCAGAACCTTCCAGAATTTAATACTTCACAATGAATTCTCACTAATTTGGGATGTCAAAATGCACCACAAATAATTTTTTTGGTTTAGAAAGTTTAAAATCCGGAGCTCTCTGCTTTAGTGTTTGAGTTCCTGGAAGTTCTTCAAGCCCCTTTACCAAAAAACCCTCAGCTGGAAGCTCCAGAAGGTCTGGTGTTGGTGGACGGTCTGAGCGAGCGAGCAGGAGGTGAAGGTCAGTCAGGGAGAGACAGATTGTGAATCTATGCACAAACTGGAGGGGAATAAAGTCCAGACTGGTTCGACTGTAAAGAGTTTAGTGTGGAGACGTAGAGTTTCTTCATCCTGTGTGTTTGGTGGTGATGATGATGATGTTTTGTTTTTTTTTGTTCCTCACTGATGAATCTGAGCACTGTGGATCTTCAGGGGTGTGGACTGTCCCACACACAGTTAACGTTGCTGTCTTTACTTTAGGAATGTTCCTCTGAATCCCAGCTGTAAACATGCAGACAGGTCAGGCTGGAAAGCCTCCGTCTCCTGTGGAATGTGATCTGTTCAGAGCCACAGCAGCGTCTGAGCGGAGACGCCGACCGTCTCAATAAAAACTCACCGTCTGATCTTCATCACTGAGTCCGAGTCTTCATTTCACACCCAAGATTCAGAATCAAGAATCACCCAATTCACCTCACTGAGCTTCGAAGCTGGGAACTGTCTGGCTGTTCCTCTGTCTGTCTGGCTGTTCCTCTGTCTGTCTGGCTGTTCCTCTGTCTGTCTGGCTGTTCCTCTGTCTGTCTGGCTGTTCCTCTGTCTGTCTGGCTGTTCCTCTGTCTGTCTGGCTGTTCTTCTGTCTGTCTGGCTGTTCTTCTGTCTGGCTGGCTGTTTCTGGCTGGCTGGCGTGTTCTGTCTGGCTGGCGGTTCTGTCTGTCTGGCTGTTTGTCTGTCTGGGTTCCTGGGTCTGATGCCTGTTCTGTCTGGCTGTTCTCTGGTCTGGCTGTCTCTGTCGGTACTGGGCTGTTCCTCTGTCTGTCTGGCTGTTCCTCTGTCTGTCTGGCTGTTCTTCTGTCTGTCTGGCTGTTCCTCTGTCTGTCTGGCTCTTATCACTCTTTTAATCTTTCTTTGTCTGTCATCTGTCTTTTTCCATGTCTCTCTCTCTCTCTCTCTCTCTCTCTCTCTCTCTCTCTCTCTCTGTGGGATCAGTTTTCAGTTTGATGTAAATTCTCTCTGTTTTATTGTTGCTCATTTTTTTGAAAGGCTGCAAAACAAAGGATTTAAAACATTTTGAACAGAATAAAAGTTTGAAATCCCTGAATGAGGTGAAAGGTCAGCGTGATGTTATTTATCACAGGGCTGTTATTGATATTCTAACGATCCTGAATATTCGGAGTTTAGACTGTTCTAGAACCTGCAGGATGTTTGCTCTGAACCCTTGCCGTGTTCTAACACCTGTAAGGAAGGGAATGAGCTCTAATCCAAAGTCTCAGGAGACGTTTTTTTATCCGTTTCCAGTTACGTTGCTGCAGAAGGTCAGGGACACTCGTCCTGTCCTTATGGAGTGTGTGTACAGATCTGCAGCGTGACCTTTCACCTGCTTGACCTTCATTTCAGAGGTGTTTTTAATGCGACTCCTCCGGAATCACCGGCTTTCTCCTCGGAATCCGGGTCCTGTTTATATAGTGTGGAACAGCGATGATCCGACAGACGGGACGGATTTACATGAAACGTGACCTCAGACGCGATACGACTAGATAAAGACCGGACACGGGAGTCACACTGATAACACACACACACACGCACACACACACACAGGAGAGAGAGAGAGAGAGAGAGAGAGAGCGAGAGAGAGCGAGAGAGAGCGAGGGAGACGACTCGGCGGGTGGAACAGCATCAGGTTGGTTTGATTGAATTGAAATGATTAAATGAGACTGATGAGTTCCAGGAGTTTGTGTAGTTTAAGAAGCTGCAGATGATCATAAAGAGATTATTACCTGTTTATTATTCATTCATTGGTCAGGGCTTTATTAATATCCTGCAAATGTAAGTTAAAATCATTAAAAACTCTTTTAAAGTCATTAAAAGACTCAAAACATTTAAATCTTAAAACTAAAAATCATATTATTATTTAACCCCTTGAACGCTGCAGGGGAAGCGGTTTACTCGCACCACTAACCACTGCCACTGCCGGGCCCCTGAGAACGGCCCTTAACCTGCAAATGCTTAGATAAGTCTAAAATAAATAAATCTCTAAATCCTGAGCGCTGACGTTAAACCTTAAACTCCAGTCTGTGAATCCAGTCAAGTAAAAAACTGTACAAAATTAATTCTACCGCTGAAAATAATGTACAACATCTTTCAACATCAAGAACTTAATCTAGAACCCGTAACTGAACTTTGTGTGGTGTGTGTGTGGGGGGGCTTTGTGATATAAACGCTGGGCCCCTGAGCGAGGCCCCTAGCCCTGAACTGCACATTGAGATTAAAAATGAGAGGAATATAAATTAGTCTGTGTGAAAATCTGCCGAATACCAGAAATAATCAAATAAAAAAAAATCAATCCGAATCACGACACCGAAAAAAGCTGCAGTGTGAAATTATTTCTGTTAATAAATCCTAAATTTAACCTTAATGAACCTCGAACGCATCATTTTATTAATAGAACTTTAATCTGTAATTCAGTCTTTCACACCGAATGACTCAAACTTCACTTCAAATTCCGAAAGGTTTATAAATCATTCAGAAAAACACAAACCCTCAAATCCAAAATATTACAAAAATTCAAACTAAATCAAATTTAATGAGAAAAAACGAATACAAATGAAAGTCTGTCTGTCTGTCTGTCTGCCTTCCTGTCTGTCTGTCTGTCTGTCTGTCTTCTGGTCTGTCTGCCTATCTGTCTGTCTGCCTCCTGTTCGTCTGTCTGCTGTCGGTCTGTCCTGTCTGTCCTGTCCTGTCTGTCCTGTCCTGTCTGTCTGCCTGTTCTGTCCTGTCTGTCTGCCTGTCTGTCTGCCTGCCCTTCCCTGTCTGCCTGCCTGCCTGCCTGCCTGTCTGTCTGCCTCTGCCTGCCTGCCTTCCTGCCTGTCTGTCCTGTCTGCCTGTCCTGCATGCCTGTCTGTCTGTCTGGCCTTCCTGTCCTGTCTGGTCTGTATGCCTTCCTGTCTGTCTGTCTGCCTGCCTTCTGCTGTCTGCCTGTTGTCTGCTGCCTGCCTTTCTGCCTGTCTGCGTCTGTCTGCCTGCTGCCTGCCTGTCCTGTCCCATGTCCTGTCCCTTCCTGTCTGTCTGTGCTGCCTTCTGTGTCTGTCCTGCCGTGTCTGTCTGCTGCTGCCTGTCGTCTGCCTGTCTGCCTGTCTGCTGTCTGCTTCTGCCTGCCTGCCTGTCTGCCTGGCCGTCTGCCTGTCTGCCTGCCTGTCTGCCTGTCTGTCTGCCTTCCTGTCTGTCTGTCTGTCTGTCTGTCTGTCTGTCTGTCTGTCTTAATGATCTTAATGATTTTTTTGTGGGTTTGGATTTGAATAAAAGGCTGAAGACAGAAATGGAAATGGAATGTAAAATAATCTCCCATGATCCTTTGCAGCTTTGCATGATGTTTTATGTTTCAGGTTTTGGTTTTCAGAAACACAGACTCACTTCGTGATTTTGTCGATTTTTTGGTTTGTTTGTTTTTCCAGCTGGAGATGATGAACGTGAGCGGAGATCCGACAGCGATGAGTGTGGAGGTGGTGTCCGTGGTAGTGACCTCACAGATCCTGAACCTGTTCCTAGGTCTTCCTCTGCATTGCCGAGCCATGCACCTGCTCCTGTCCAGACCAGCCGGGGGAGGAGGGGGGTGGGGGGTGGATGTGAACGTGATCTTCGCATTGAACCTCACGCTGGTGGAGATCCTCTACTGTCTGGTGGCTCCTCTGTACAGCCCGTGTGTGGTGAGTCTCCGGCTGTGTGTGGGTTCTCTGCTGGGTCTGTGGCTGGGCACCTGCATGGCTGGACGCTACCTGTTCCAGTGCTGGCTGTGTCTGGAACAGTACATGGCTGTCATCCATCCCATGATCTTCATAAAGTTCAAACCCATGCGCTACCGGCTGGGCTGCACGTCTGCAGCGTGGATCGTAGCTCTGGGAATCGGCTCGGCCTCTGGTACCATGTTCCCCGCCGTTCCTTACGAAGCTTTCGGCGCCGTCTACTTCACCGTCTTTTTTCTCGACTCCTTTTGCTGCCTCTCGGTTCTGAAAGCTCTGGTACGTCCGGGCCCGAGCGACAAGGACAACGGCGAGATGAACGCCGCCAAAAAAAGGGCTTTCAAAATCATCTCCATGAACCTCACCACCTTTTTGTTCCAGGTTCTGCCCATAGTCATCGCCTTCAGTCTCCTCAAATCACTGTCTCCACCGAGCTTTCACCTGGGCGTGGCCATCAGCATGTCCTTCAACATCGCCGGGGGCTTCGTCCATCCCATGTATGTTCTTTACAAATACGGAGCCCTGCCGTGTGTGGAGCAGGCCCAGCTGTAGGTTCTCCTGCTCTCTGATGGAGTTAGTAGAGTTCTGATGGTGTGTAATGTGTTTCTTCTGATGGGGTTTAATGGAAAGTTTCCTTAATAACGGTTCCTTATACACTTTAATATGTTTCTGATGGTCTGATCGAATAAATCAATATGTCCATCTGTCTGTCTCTGTGTCTGTCTGTCTTCACATCTAGCAGCAACAGCTTACACACTACACAACCCACAACAAACACCATAGAAGTAAACACAATAAAACAAACAAAACGATTATTTACTTATTACAAATTTCTTTTAAAAATTTGCGCGCGCGCGCGTGTGTGTGTGTGTGTGTGTGTGTGTGTGTAAACTTTTATTTTGAATACGTGTTTACGTTTAGGAAGTGGAATCTTTTCGCCGGAAGTAGGGAGGTGTGTGCGTGTGTATGTGTGTGTTTCGCTGCATCTTATGGAAACCACAAAGGCAGAAGAACGGCAAAGGTAAACAGTGTGTGTGTGTGTGTGTGTGTGTGTGTGTGTGTGTGTTATTTTTTTCACTCAGATTCTCCATGTTTCATTTTTTAGCCTTTTTTGTCTTTTGTTTTTACAGTTTTGTTTAGTCGGTCTGTGATTTTGTTCCTTTTAGAATTACAGGAAAATGAACACTGTTGAAAATCTGCACAGAAACGCGTTTAATTCGGTTTATTTTAGCGGAAATGTGAACATTAACACCGGTTCGGTCGCTGTGACTTTCCGTGCTGATGATCAGAAACACTGCTTACGGGATGTGCATGCGTTTCTGTAAATAACCGCTAGAGGCGCTGTTTCAGATCTGGGTAGTCTCTAGTGCGCATGCGCATCAGCGCTTAACCCTTCAGCAGACTCGAAGTGCGCGATTACACAGTTATTACACAGTTATTATACAGTTATTACACAGTTATTATACAGTTATTACCTTTATTTTTTTACCTTTCTTTCTTTAAGGTTCTCGTTCTTCGCAATGAAAAAGATTTTAATCAGAATAAATAAACTAGTTTAACTTTATAATAAATTTACTATATTGTGATTTGAGTGAGTGATTTGGTGTGAACGTGTGATTCAGTATAGGTGTCTGTCAGTAGAGAGTGTAATATGATTGTGTGAATGTCAGTAGTGGGGGTGTGTGTCAGTAGTGGGGGAGTGTAGAGAGAGTCAGTAGAGAGTGTAATATGATTGTGTGAATGTCAGTAGTGGGGGTGTGTGTCAGTAGTGGGGGTGTGGGGGTGTGTCAGTCAGTAGTGGGTGTGTGTCAGTAGTGGGTGTGTTATAAATGTGTTATTAATGATTAATGTGTTATAGATAAGATGGCGTTCCACAGTGCAGTGGAGATTAACACTCGGTGGAAACCTGCATTAGATTCCAGCTCATTCACCTCTTCACCATCTACATCTACAGCCAAGTCTGTCAATCAACCGGTAACAACACACACACACACACACACACACACACACACACACACCACATACACACTATACACACACACACACACACACACAAACAGACTGGTGTAGTGAGTTGTGTTCTTTCATAGGTTCCAGAAAGAAGCTCTCACACGGAGATCAACCAATCAGATGGCTTCCTGTCATATTCATCAAAACCTGCAGAGGAGAAAGACGAGAATTCAGGGACCAACCAGCAGGTTAGAAAACACCACTATCTCTCCTTCTCTCTCTCTCTCTCTCTCTCTTTTTCTTTTTGTTTTTGTTCTCTCTCTCTGTATCTCTCTGTCTCTCTCTCTCTCTGTCTTTCTGTCTGTCTCTCTCGCTCTCTGAAGTGAGGTTTATGTTTATGTGTACAGGATTTGAGGAATTCTTCGTCTCCATACTCCCGATTGAATATTTACTCCTCAGAGGACAGTGATGAAGACGTCTGTGCCTCCAGACTCAGGAAGTCTAAGAGCATCGTACGTCTCAGTGTTTTATTTCATTGGTGTTTATACATCAGTTAGTGTTAGTGTGACATCATAACTATTTTACTTAGGAATAATCCCGCCTCCTGCGCTGGGAAGCAGGCTGAGACTAGTAATCAGCACGTATTTATCTGTTCCTTCTTATGAAGTAAATAAATTATTATTGGATGCAGTTATTATAAATAAACAGTTCAATAATCGACATGTTGATTGATTATTTTTGTGTTTAGTTGGACGATTTGTTCACTGATGGATCGAATGACT
The DNA here is from genome assembly GCA_005784505.1 of Bagarius yarrelli. Lineage (NCBI taxonomy): Eukaryota > Metazoa > Chordata > Actinopteri > Siluriformes > Sisoridae > Bagarius > Bagarius yarrelli. The sequence continues at coordinate 40,467 of VCAZ01000336.1, forward strand.
CGGCGTCAGACAGCGGAGAGGATCTTCCTTCCAAACCCGGAGACGAGAGTGACGAGAGCAGCTCAGACATCAGCGAGTGTCCTCGCCGGAGCTCCAGGACTCAGCGGAGGTTAAGGTTCAAGGGCGTGGCCGTAAACAGAACTGAGAAAACAGAGGACGGCCGAAGAGTGTATAATAAAAAACACTACTGCCTGTTTTGCTCCAAACCTTTCAGCAAAATCGCGAGACATCTGGAGGACGTCCACTCTAAGGAAGAGGAAGTCTCCAAAGCGTGCAGTTTCCCGAAAGGCTCCAAACAGAGGAGGATGTACCTGGATGAGCTCCGCCTCCGAGGGAATTACATCCACAATATCGCCGTGCTGAAATCCGGGAAAGGTGACCTGATCCCGTACAAACGGCCGCGCGGGGAGATGAAAGCCAGCGACTTCATGCACTGTCCTCACTGTCAGGGTTTATTCACCAAGAAGACCATGTGGAGGCACATGAAGGTCTGCAAACTGAGTCCTGAAGATTACATCCCCAAACCCGGCAAGAACCGCACGCTGTCTCTGTGCGCAGCCACGCAGCCGGCGCCCCGAAATATCAGCCCAGAGCTCTGGAAGATTCTCAGCGTCATGATCTTGGATGACATCACGGAAGCCGTGAAAAACGACAGCTGCGTCATCCAGATGGCGGAACACTGGCTACAAAAGAGCGGCGAGTCTCCCAACGGTCAGTGTTTCATCCGCCAGAAGTTACGGGAATTAGGGAAGCTGCTGCTCAGCGGCCGCAAGGTGACGTCACTGAGGAAACTGGAAGATTTTATCGACCCGTATAACTGCATGCAGGCCGTGGAAGCCGTGCGACACGCCTGCGAATACAACAGCCAGAAAAACACATACAAAATCCCCTCCCTGGCCAAAAAGCTGGCTATCTGCCTGGCACAGCTCAGCCGGCTCATACGGACCAAAGTGGTGATCCCGAAAAACGTGAAGCTTGCACGGAAACTTCAGAACTTCCAAAAAATCCATGAGGAACGCTGGAACGATTTGCTGTGCGCGACTGTGCTGAGAAACTCGGAGGATGAGGAGGTGAAATTTAAACCGCCGACGCTGCTGGCCTTCACTGAAGACGTTCAGAATCTTCACGCTTTCCTGAACAAAGCGCAGGACGAGTTCACGGCGCGGTTGTCCACAGAGTCGTCCACTAAACACTGGTCCGATTTAGCCAAAGTCGCTCTGACACAGATCATCCTGTTCAACCGGAGCCGCGAAGCCGAGGTGGTGAGCATGACACTGGACACCTTCTTGTCCCGCGACAGCTCTGACCCCGCCACAGACATAGACTGGGCTCTGACCGAGGTGGAGAAACAGCTCTGCCGTCATTTTTACAAAATCATCATCCGGCGGGACGGAGCGCGGCCCATTCCCATCCTTCTGACTCTGAAAATGTTGCGTGCGCTGCAGCTGCTGGTGGACAAGCGGGAGTCCTGCAGCGTGGTAAAGGACAACAGCTACGTCTTCGCCCGTCCCTCTGCCATGTCTCATTTCAGATGCTCCGACTGCGTGCGAAGCTTCGCTCTGATTTGCGGTGCGAAAGATCCTCAGGCGCTGACGTGTTGGAAGTTGAGGAAGCAGATGGCGACCTTGTCCACGGTGCTGAATCTCGGAGACCCGGAAATCAACCAGTTAGTCAGCTTCCTTGGACACGAGCTAATCATACTGGACGAGTTTTACCCGCTAAACGAAAGAACACTGCAGCTAGCAAAAGTGCACAAGGTGCTAACGGCAATGGAGCAGGGACGAATGATGGAGTTCATGGGCAAAAACTTCTCGGAAATCGACGTTCAACCTGAGGGTGTGTTCACTTTTTGAGTTACTGACTCACTGATTTACTGATTCACTCTCTAATTTACTGACTCACTCAGTGATTCACTAACTCTCTAATTTACTGACTCACTCAGTGATTCACTAACTCTCTGAGTTACTGACTCACTAAGTGATTCACTCATTCACTAACACTCTGTTTTGCTGACTCACCCACAGATTTACTAACTGTCTGAGTTACTGACTCTTTTTTTTACTGATTCACAAACTCTCTGATTTACTGACTGATTCACTGATTCACTAACTCTCTGATTTGATGACTTAATTACTCACCGATTCACCTACCTTCTGCTTCTCTGACTCACTCACCAGTTTACTGACTCATAGACTCACTTACTGATTCACTAATTCTTTAATTGACTGATTCATTTGAACCGACTCGCCCTGATTCCCAGACTAACTCAATGTTGTGTTTTCATTAAATGTTTACAACGTTAATTAAAGTCTCGGATTAGAACTTTTCTTTCTTTGTGCTCTGTAGAGACGGTTGATCTGAACAGTGAGAAAGTGAAGAAGAGCTGGGAGTGTTCAGGTGAGCTCACACCTTCATCATTAAAGAACCTATTCATTATATTCTGTGGGTTAATTAATGATGTGTGACTCAAATTGTTCAGGAGTCATTTAATTGATTCGTTATTGGATTCAGTCTCACTCTTTCTTTTTGTTGGTTCTGACTGCAGGTGCGTTTCCTGCCGTGTGTCCAGGAAAGAAAGCGGTTCAGAAGAAGAGGAGAACCTGGAGTGGAGACGAGATCCAGGCGGTGGAAAAGCACATGATTGATTACATCACTTCCTGTCGAGTGCCGGGCAAAGCGGCGTGCGAGAACTGCATCAGCGCCGAGCCTTTAACGCTGAAAAAGAGAGACTGGCAGAGCGTCAAGTTCTACATTTACAACCGCATCATGGCGCAGAAGAGAGACGCCAGTCAGAAAGTCTGAGGAGCGTCACACCATCGGCTTATAGCGTGAAAACCCACCCGCTATGATGCGTTTAAACTGCGGTGTTAGAACCGTGATCACACGGCGGTTCATCTCTATCATAAACCTCAGATCTGCGCTAGTTTTCCTACTCAGCGTTTAGCTACCTGGCGACGTGTCTCAATTGTGCTTTGTCTCGTGTGGACGTGGCCTAATTTCTGCTGTAGCACATCACTCGCTTTCTCTCTTAACTAACACTCGCTAATTAAACACTGATCACTGACAGGATTTATATCCGAACCAATTAGATTAGATTAGATTGGCAAAGCGAGCTAAGGCCGTTCCACACGGCGGCGGCGGAAGACTTTATTAATCAGCTTTATTTCTCTGTCTAACGAACGCCGATGTACAATTAATACAATTAAATTCCGCTTAGAATCGAATCACTCATTTGAAGGAGTTGTTTAAAGGAATCATTTGGAACCGTGGCTTCGTTTGCAGCCTAATTTGCATATGGATCTTTAAACAGAGTTTTCCCGGCTGCTGACGTGAACCCCGATTTCCTCCATCAGCCTCAGTTCCCTTTCAGTTTTTTACTTTAAAACGTTTTTTCTGATCAAATCCGGCGGTACATCCGGTGTGGAATGAAGCAGATCTGGTGGGTGAGTGTGATGTGATGTCACTGTGAACTCAGACGCTGCTATTAATTTAGGGTCCTATAAAAAAAAAAAAGAGTTTGGGCCCCTTACCACACCCAGTCTGCGCTGTTACCATGAATAAAACAGATCACTGAATTGCCTGGGGGCCCCCAAATCATCCTAACTTTCCCCGCTTAGCAGCACCGCTGACTGAGGCTAATCAGATCCAATCAGCAGGTTAGCGCTCATGGTTAGCTCGTTAGCTGTTTCCACGCTGTTACCCTGGCGATGATGATGTCATCATTATCCGTATTGAGTCTCGTCGTGTTGTTCTTCCTGTCGGTCGCTACCAACGGCGTGTCCGCCTGAATCCCGTCGTGTCGTTTGTTTGTGTGACGCGAGTAATAAAGTGTGTGACGTCGTTACTTCACCTGTGTGTCAGTAATAAACGCCGTGTGACTCCCTGTAGCTGTGTGTTCAGGTGTAGTGACGATTTTTTACACCTTACCATGGTATTATTACACTGCATTTACACACACACACACACACACACACTGTAATTACAGCTGCATTGCATGATTTCTGTATTAAACATCAAAACTTAGACATTGTTTATAATAAACACAATCAACACTCTACAAGCTGTGCTGCCTCGTCTGTGTGTGTGTGTGTGTGTGTGTGTGTGTGTGTGTGTTTTTATAAAACATCAGTGTTCTTTGTTTGCATGAATTATGATCGATCTGACAAAACAGAAACAACATAGGTGGTGACCACACACACACACACACACACACACACACACACTGAGTTCTCCGCTTGTTTTTATCGGAATAACAAATAATGTTTTTCCGAAAATGTGTCTATCAGAATTTTGATTAAAATCCCATAATAATCAGTCGCATCTCAGTCATATAATAAAAATAAGCGGATAATCAGCCGGTCTGCGCGGATGAGACGGAACCGTATGATGATGGGAGCTGAAGGAACATCATGCTGCCACCGCCGTGTTTCCGGGTGAAGACAACGTTTCTCACTGTGTTTTTTTTTTTCAGCCTCAGGATGATGAACGTCTCCAGCTTTGTCCCTGCAGGGGAACCGTGGCAGAACGGCGTCAGACTCGTCCTGGTCATATCCCTGAATGTGGTGAATTACACGCTGGGTCTTTCTCTCCAATCTTCCATCATCAGACTGGTGTCAAACAGACGCAGGAGACTGGAGCCGTGTGACGTTCTGATTCTGAACCAGGCCGCCGCTGAGATCTTCTTCATGCTGTTGGGTCCGTTTCACATACTATTAAGCGTCAGGAATGAGAGGTGGTTCTACCAGCCGATGGGTTTGATCCTTGGCACTGGCATGGCGGTGCGCTCGGGGCTCCAGTGCTGCACCTGTCTGGAGCGCTACGTGGCCGTCGTTCATCCCATCACCTTCCGAAAGTTCAGGCCGCTGCGCTATCGGGTGGGCTTGTGCATGATGGTTTGGGTGGCTGGAACCTTAACTGGTGTCATCTGCATGATGAAGTTCCCGGACATCCCTTACCAGGCCTTCGGAGTGATCTACTCCATAATAATGAGCATTAACGTCTTCAGCTGCGTGTCCATTCTAAAGAGGCTGAGACTCCCGGGACCGGGGGAGGGGAACGCAGCGCGCTTGGTGGAGGACAGCGTTAAAAAGCGGGCCTTTCAGGTGGTTTTGGTGAACATGTTGCTGTTCCTTGTTCAGAACACACCGCTGGCGGTTCTGTTTGCGATGGTGCACACACTCCCGAGTCCCGTCTTCAAACTGAGCACATACTTCTGTCTGATTGTCAACCTGGGCGGCGGCTGGGTGCAGGCGCTCTTCATCATCCAGAAGTTCCAGAATCAGAACTAATGATTGACAGATTCGGGGACAGATTCGTCCTCATCCGGCTGTTGTTTGGATCTGCACTGAGACGCGTTGCCGTGGTAACCGCTGTAACCCTGCGTGGATCCTGGACAGATCCGTCACTCTTTGCTCTTTCCATCTGTGTGTGTGTGTCTGTACTTGTGTGTGTGTGTGTGTGTGTGTGTGTATATGTGTCTGTTTGTGTGTGTCTGTGTGTTTTTGTGTGTGTGTGTGTGTGTGTGTGTTTGTTATTTGCATGAATGACAAGATGACAAGACTTTGTGGAGATTATTTATGAGGCAAAAACAACACACACACACACACACTCGCAGTGCTTTAGTGTTTAAGGTGTTTGACTGCTAACCTGTAGATTGTGGGTTTAATTCCCAGCATTGCCAAATTACCACTGTTGGGCCCCTGAGTGGGGCCCCTAATCCCTGATTGCGCAGTTGTGTAAATGAGATGAATGTAAGTCGCTCTGGATCGAAGCCACTGCCGAACGCTGTAATCGTAAACTTATTCCAGAGATCGATATCATAATACTGTTAATATTGAATGATGAAGATGATGATGGTAAATGTGATGAAGAGTCTCATGCTGTTGGTCATGAGGTTTATTCCTATCAGAAGGTTATGAGTTTAAATCCCTGTATATAATCCCTGGAAATAACTTCTGTGATTGTGATGATTAAACTTCATGTTCCAGCTTCACCTCTGACACTGGAGACTCCTTCCAGTCGTTTCCCGGATCTGTTTATCAGTGGAATGTCAGCGGTTGCTATAGAAACTATCCGGAATTCTCCGAGGAGGAGTGTGTGAATGTTCCTCTGATGATCCTGGATAAGAAAAGGGCAACGTCCAGTGTGATGATTTCCTCCGTCCACTCAGAGGAGGTGAGAACTCACACTATCAAGCTCTTGTTCTCGTTCAATCCACTAGCTGATCTTCCTCCTGGGTCCTCCTCTGATCTTCGGCGTTGTGGTGATGGAAACTTCACTAGTTCCCGAACCGGAAAATGATGTCCAGGCCACGCCCACAAACTCAGTGTTTAATGTAACATAGAATAATTTCACAACGCAGGAATTCAGATTTCACCGGAAACGACTTCATTATATAAACTTCAGCTTTGTGTTTTAGTGAATAAAAAAATCTCTGAAAGGAAAAATGAATAAATCTGTGTAAATGTGTTTAATGTCCTTACAGAGCGAGAGAGAGAGACATACAGAGAGACACACAGACAGAACGAGAGACAGACACAGAGAGAGACAGAAAGAAAGAGATGGAGTGATTTCTGTACCTGCAATACAAATATACATATCTGCAAATCAGCCTCTGAATCTTGATAGAGAGACACAGAGGGACAAATGGAGAGAGAGGGAGGGAGAGAGAGACAATAGAGACAGATAAAGAGACAAGAGAGAGAAAGACAGAGAGACAGATTGGGGGGGGTAGATTATTTAAGAAATTTCTCTGTCTTGTATTTGCAAAAGCTGGACAAGCTCGCACACTCGATGACCACTAGAGGGCAGTGTGTGTGTGTGTGTGTGTGTGTTAATACTTATTTACGTTGAACAAAATAAATAAAACATTATTAAACATGCAGTCATTAATAAATGTGTGTTTATTTAAATAAGAATTTTATTATAGTCTCACGTGCATAAAATCACTGTTGGAATTGCGTCAGTTACATCCACTGAGTCGTTCATTCTTGTGAATCGATTCTCCGGTTCAGTGAATCCGGAACCCCCACCAC
>VCAZ01000336.1:55000-57500 GCA_005784505.1 Bagarius yarrelli
TATCCCATCCCATCCCATACCATTCCCATACCATCCCATCCCATCCACATCCCATCCCATCCCATTCCCATATCTTCTCTTATCTTATCTTATCTTATCTTATCTTATCTTATCTTATCTTATCTTATCTTATCTTATCTTATATTACCTTATCTGATCTGATCTGATCTGATCTGATCTTATCTTATCTTATCTAATTTTATCTTATCTTAAAGTTAAAGTTAAAGTTCGTCTGAATGATAATCCGTTACAGCAAAACATTTTCTTGGATTCATAGTTCTGAAGATTCATGTAGAAGATTTTATATTAAGAAACTGAGAGAATTTCCTTCTTAATTGTTGTCGGTCCATCATAAAGTTCCTCGGGTTCTAGAATGGTTACTAAATTCCATGGAAAGGTTCCTTAGGTTCTACAAAGGTTTCTATTTTTTCTGAAAACAGTTCCTATGTTCCTGTAAAGGTCCTTTAGTGTTAAGACTCACACAGAACATAGGAAACTGAAGACAAACATCACGGCACATTGATGAGTAAACACTGAGAGCCCAGCCATAATGCATTGTGGGTAATAAAACTAAACTCTAACAAGCTAAACCTGATATAAAGAATTAGAGCTAATCAAGGTAGTGAATCCTACAGGCCAGGATCTCAGACAACACACTGTCAATCATGTAAGCTCATTATAATATTAGGCCACACCCACTGGACCAGCTGTGAGCTGCCGTTTGAATGTTTTTGTAAATCAGATTTAGACTCTTTATTTCTCTGAGACGTCCTTTATTCTCGACAGTGTGGGGGGAAAAGAACATTCCAGAGTGTGTGAGATGTTTTGTTTCAGCAACAAGCTTGTAAAAGTCACACACACTCATGCTTACACACATACACCCACACACACACACACACACACACATATATATATATATACACTCTCTTTTGCTCAGTTTCTCTATTTTTTCTTCTCTACGGTTGTTTCGCTCTCTCTCTATTTCTCTCTGATGTGTGTTTGTGTGTGAATGTGTGTGAGTGTGTGTGTGTGTGGTTGCTCAGTGATGGTGGAAGAATCTACTGAATGTGTTGCAGTGCAGTTATAAAGTGAAAGTTCACAGATTCCCACAGTTAAAAAGAGAAAGTGAGACTTGTGCTTGTTAGGAAGAAAGAGAGAGAGAGAGTGAAAGAGTTTGTAAGAAAGTGGGACAGTGTGTGTGTGTGTGTGTGTGTGTGTGTGTGTGTGTGTGTGTGTGTGTGTAAAAGTACAGAATCCCATGAGGATGTTTAGGGTTCCGTCAGGATGTGAGAGATTCAGTGAGACATTAAACGACTGAAATGCTGAAATTCGGGCGTTTCTAACCTCCATCCTGTGGTCTTCCTCTCAGATGAGTAATAAACGCTCCAACAGTTTCCGGCGTGCGATCCAGCAGGGAGGGAGGCAGCTGAAGGGTTCCAGTCTGAGGGAGGAAGTGGGACTCGGTCTGCCTCAGAGACTGGTCCGACACGTAGCCTATGAGACGCTGCCTCGGGAAGTGGACCGCAAGTGGTACTACGACAGCTACACCTACTGTCCTCCGCCCTGGCTCATCCTCACCGTCACCATCGCAGAGGCAGGCGTGACACCCTGTCACACACACACACTCACTCACGCACATACTCACGCACACCGCACACAGCAAGTTGCTAATCAAAGTGTTGTTTGTGTCCCACAGATGATGGTGTTTGTGTATTACGGCTTCCTGCTGGACCGCTGGGTTCTGCAGGTTTCCTCGCCATCCTTCCTAAAGAGCTGTCTGCCGTACCACCCTCAGCGCAGGGCGCAGGCTTGGCGCTTCCTCAGCTACATCTTCATGCACACTGGGTGGGTGGGAGAATTTGGCCACCGTCATGCTAACCCTGTCAACACAAATCATAGCTGGGGTCTCAGGACCACTTTTAAACTAGCACAAATAATTTCCACTAATAGCTTAGCAATTTTCTCTACTTTATGCTAGCACAAGTAACCTATTCTGGGAGAACCCATAGCATATTCTATGCTAATCCCTGTTTTCTATGACTAGCACAAACACACACACACACACACACACACCCACACACACACACACACACACACACACTTATGCTAGTATCATAAACACATTCTAGCAGCACAGAGACATTTGAATTGATTTTATGCTAATTTAAGTTTTAGCAGAGGTGTTTTTAACGTCAGATAAATGCTAACATGTTGGATGGGAACCTGTGTGTGTGTGTGTGTGTGTGTGTGTGTGTGTGTGTGTTAGCATTGAGCACTTGGGTCTTAACATGGCCATGCAGCTACTGGTTGGAGTTCCTTTGGAGATGGTGCATGGAGCCTTCAGGATCGGTCTCATCTACCTGTGCGGCGTTCTGGCAGGTGGGACACGGCGGTGATGATGAGTTCTGGATAGTGATTGAATTACACACACACACACACACACACACACACACACACACACACGAACACTTTCTCGTTTTAACCTAAACGTGAGGATCTG
>VCAZ01000336.1:62500-70000 GCA_005784505.1 Bagarius yarrelli
TGAACAATATATTTTTATAAGTGATGAATGTGATGAAAAAAAAGAAAACTTTTCTTAACGTTGCCAAAATGCGTCTCCTCCACAGCTTCATACCGTTCAGCTTCGCCTGGTTCCAACTAGCGGATTTAAGTTCTAATGGAATCGGCGGCTGGTTTGTGCTGCTGATGCAGAACCACTGGATGGAAAGAAATATATTTCAGAATAAAATAGGAACAGCTGTGGAATAACTGTGTATTTGTAGCCTGGCTGTGTGTCACACATCTTCTTCTCCTTTCGGTTGTTCCCTTTTAGGGTCTCCACAGCAAATCATCTGTCTCCACCTCACCCTATTCTCTCCATCCTCACCTCACCTGTCTCCACCCTAACCCCTATTCTCTCCATCCTCACCTGTCTCCACCTCACCCTATTCTCTACATCCTCATCTGTCTCCACCTCACCCTATTCTCTACATCCTCATCTGTCTCCACCTCACCCTATTCTCTACATCCTCATCCGTCTCCACCTCACCCTATTCTCTCCATCCTCATCTGTCTCACCTCACCCTATTCTCTCCATCCTCAATATGTCTCCACCTCACCTATTCTCTACATCCTCATCTGTCTCCACCTCACCCTATTCTCTCCATCCTCACCTGTCTCCACCCTAAACCCTATTCTCTCCATCCTCACCTGTCTCCACCCTAACCCCTATTCTCTCCATCCTCATCTGTCTCACCTCTCTCCTATATTCTCTACATCCTCATCTGTCTCCACCCTCCTCCATCTCTCTCATCCTCATCTCCCGTCTCCATCACCTCTATTCTCTCATCCTCATCCGTCTCCACCTCACCCCTATTCTCTACATCCTCATCCGTCTCCACCTAACCCTATTCACCCTCATCTGTCTCCACCCTCACCCTATTCTCTCCATCCTCATCTGTCTCCACCTCACCCTATTCTCTACATCCTCACCTGTCTCCACCTCACCCTATTCTCTACATCCTCATCTGTCTAACCTCTCACCTATTCTCTCCATCCTCACCTGTCTCACCACCTCACCCTATGTCTCTACATCCTCACCTGTCTCCACCTCACCCTATTCTCTCCATCCTCATCCGTCTCACCTCACCCTATTCTCTCCATCCTCACCTGTCTCCACCCTAACCCCTATTCTCTCCATCCTCACCTGTCTCCACCCTAACCCCTATTCTCTCCATCCTCACCTGTCTCACCCTTCACCCTATTCTCTACATCCTCACCTGTCTCCACCCTAACCCCTATTCTCTCCATCCTCACCTGTCTCCACCCTAACCCCTATTCTCTCTATCCTCATCTGTTGCCACCTCACCCTATTCTCTACATCCTCTTCACTCACACACACTAACTTCATGTCCTCGTTTATCACATACATATACCTCCTCTCTGCTCTTCCTCTTTACCTTCTGCCTGGTAGATTAATTTCTAACATCCTTCTACCGATATATTCACTGTCCCTCCTCTGGACATGTCCAAACCACATCAATCTGTGCTTCCCTGACTTTCTTCCCAAAACATCTAACATGATCCGTCCCCCTGATGGGTTCGATCCTAATCCCGTCCACCCCGGTCCCTCCCGAAGAACGTGGTTGGTCGTGGACGTTATTTCCAACATTTATTTACACCGTCCACGACTTCCATCTGCTTTTAAATCCGAGGAGTGTTTCCGATTTGTCCAACATAAAATCGATTCTAACAGTCGGTCAGAAATAATTGCTAGTATTTCTAGCTGGGATATCAGCGTTAGCCTTGCTTATAGTAGCTAAGCTAACATTCTCTTAATGCTAGTTTTTCATGCTAAGCTACACATTCATCTGGCTGAAATGTGAATTAAGGCTAATAATGAATGATTTTGTTGTCAGTTAATCACATTTTAACCTGATAATCGATTAAACGCTCCTCGAGTTGAGTCTAACAACAGTTCTGAGATCAGCTCGTTTTTTTGGTATATTAACCAGCATTCAGCGCAGCAGCAAACAAAAACTGACCCTAGATCAGTTTTCTCTTCGCAACAAATTCAGCATTTTGCTAAAACCTGTTTAATGCCAGGGTGTTTTAGCCGCTAAGATGTTTAGCAGAACTAATGCAAAGCTAAACGCTCACTGAAATATCGCTACCATTTAGAAATGTTTTGTAGATTTGATTTGTAATTATGGGAACCATTAAACAGTTTTATTAACAAAACACGAGAAAAAGACTTTTTGTGTAAGAAATTGATTTTGCTAACGGATATGACATAAAAACATTAATAAACAAAACAATATTACAAAATATTCGCAGTAGTCAGCTTTTTTATACTGTATCGGTGTTTCTGTTTTATTAAAATAATTATTATGTCCTTCATTATTTAACAATTCTAAAAAATTCTATAAATTCATCTGTCCAATAGCGCCACCTGTTGCCGAACGCCTTCACAGCTATAATTTTGCGCATGCGTAGTACCAAGACCGGAAGCCTATTGTGAGTCAACCCGGAGACCGTCGCGCCATTTTATTCAACAGAAGGAGTGCTGGATAAAGTCTTCTTTTTTAAAGCGTCAGTTCCTTTTTTTTATTTTTAAAACAGAAAATGGGAAGAAAGAAGAAGAAGCAATTGAAGCCGTGGTGTTGGTATCCTTTGTGAACTGCTTTGTGACTTAAGACACCGAATTTAGTGAAGTATCTTCTTAGCTAGTGAGACTGCGTATCAAACGCTGACCTGGTATTCTATGAAGTGCACTAGGTAGTGCGCATACGCCATTCTTTAAATCGTGTATAGTGCGCTTAGACAGGAAGTGTAGGCCAATTTGAGATACGACTCAATCTGATTTTTTTTTCTAAACGCGGTGACTCGCTAGCAGCACGTTGTGTGTTTATAGCGATGAAACCTGGGGCAGATTGTGTAAATAAATCATTGTTTATATAAATTAAAATCCGTTTTTATAAAGTCCCTTGGGTTAATTTACAATATTAAGCAATCGCATTTTTATTTGGAAAATGGAAAAACGCCATAACAAAATACACAATAACTATTTGCTATACATTTTCATTCGAACGCGTTTTTTATTGTTCTAAAATATGTTTATTTGCCTAAATTGTCTAATTAATTTCAGCTGCAGGTATTACTTTTTTTTTACCTAAACGTTCTGTGGTAAAAACCAATGAATGATTCAACGTTACCAAATAAAGGTTCACGAATTATTACGAATGAATCGACTCTTAAGACCAAAAAGGAGTCGACTCTAAGAGCCAGAGTTTAAATAGTAAAAATAAAGATTCCGAACTCTAATATTAAATTTTTAAAAATAAATAATAAAATCCTAGAAATGTTACAAACTATGAACTTTTCGGCACTGAAGTATTTTGGGGGCTGAAAGAGTCGGCTCATATAGTTGAACCGATTCACTTTAATGAGCATATAATTTGTATTATTTAACATGGCAGTAGATCCTTTCCTTACATTGCATATGTAAATTATCAGTACAGGTACGTTTATAACTGTGTGTATGTCAAATTGACGCAGGTGAACATTTGTTAGCTGTTTTTATCCGTGTTTTTATCGATTACACACCTTAATCCGATTACACAAAGGTACTGCAACCGAGACTTCGACGACGAGAAGATCCTCATCCAGCACCAGAAAGCGAAACATTTCAAATGTCACATATGTCACAAAAAGCTGTACACCGGCCCTGGGCTGGCCATACACTGCATGCAGGTAGGAGACTCGTACCTGAGCAGACTGTTTAAACTGTGAATCCAGATCCATCATTAAACAGGTGAAAAATGTCACGGCAGGTGCACAAGGAAACGATCGACGGCGTTCCTAATGCGATACCCGGCCGAACCGACATCGAGCTGGAGATCTACGGCATGGAAGGCATCCCGGATAAAGACATGCAGGAGAGGAGGCGACTTCTGGAGCAGAAATCTCAAGGTGGGAAATGAGCGCAGGTCTCGTTACACACAAAATACACCGAACGGTTAAATATAACAAATAAATAAAGGCGACTAGAGTCTAGTTTAATAGATGGAGATTATGACTCTGTGTGTGTGTTTAAGCAGAAAGCCAGAAGAAGAAACAGAACGATGACTCAGATGAGGAGGATGATGATGACGAAGCTGGACCATCGCCATTTCAACAGCCGCCTGTTACCCAGCCGCAAAATGCCTACGTGCCGCCAGCAAACTACCCAGGTGAGTCGGAGTAATAAGATCAGAATTGCCTTCGTAAGAATGCTGATGTGGGAATGTCCAGTTTAGTCTTTAGTCCATAGTGTCGTCATAGAGACGTCCCCTCTGTACTCCTTTAACAGATCAGACTGTTTTTTGCTGATTAACTTGTGTGTGTGTGTGTGTGTGTGTGTGTGTGTGTAGGTATGCCTCCTATGATGCCTGGAGTTCCTCCAATGATGCCTGGGATGCCTGCAGTGATGCCCGGTATGCCACACAGGTACATTTCTCTTCTCTTTGCAATTCTAAATCAGTTTGGAGGTGTAATACCATCGGAACCAGCAGACGGCGGTGTAGAGCCAAACACCTGCTCTCGTGTTACTAAGACTTTATTGTGGTTTATGACATGACACAAAGAAAGTTTTAGGATTTTGTAAGCAGGTGTTTCCATTACTGTTTGTTCTAAAATCCAGGATGAAAAGCAGCTGTAACCTCCGCTAGTTTTTGTGCTAAACTCTTACGGAGTTATAAACTTCCTGAATATCATTTTACAGTATGGTGCCGATGGGAGGGATGATGCCCCCTGGGCCCGGAGTGCCCCTTATGATGCCGGGAATGCCCCCAGGTAAGACCTGTTTACACACTCACAACTGCCGTGTGGTAAAAAGAGAGCTGACATCGATGTGTGTGTGTGTGTGTGTGTGTGTGTGTGTGTGTGTGTGTGTGTGTGTTGTGTGTGTTTTTTGCAGGAATGCCCCATCACGTACCCCGGCCTGGGATTCCCCCAATGGCTCAGGTACCTCCAGTGACGGCGCCAGGTGTTCCACCCCGACCTGCCGCACCTGTCGCCCCGCCTGCCACCTCCAAGCCGCTGTTCCCCAGTGCTGTGCAGGTATTCATCATTAACTTAGTCATGTGTGAAAGTATTGGCTCCTCGTAATGTGTGTTATTTCCTTTCAGGCTCAACAGCCGGTTCCCGCTAGTGTCGATCCTCCCAAAGCGACATTCCCGGCCTATACCCAGCCTCCGTCCGCTTCCACTTCCTCTCCCTCTGTTTCTGCTAGTAGCACTGTGGCTAAACCCACCCCCCCCGCAGTCTCCGCTAAGCCGGCCGTCATCTCCAGCTCCAGTGCTACCAGTAAGTTGATGCACCCTGATGAGGATATCTCGCTGGTAAGTGCTCGGAGACGCCTCTCCTGATTTTATCCCCTTTTTATTTGAAAGTAAGTAATGAAAACTGAATTTCTCTCTTTACGCTCATTCGGGTTAGCGTTGCACCGTAATCGTGGAACATTTCTCTTTATTAAATATTATTAGTGTGTAATGTGTTGAAATGTTGGTGTGTTTAGTGTGTGCAGTGTGTGATTGTCCTGTGTGTGTGTTGCTCTCGGTGCAGGAGGAGAGGCGAGCTCAGCTGCCTAGGTATCAGAGGTCGATTCCGCCTCGTCCTGGGCCGGCTGTAGCTGCCACAGCGCCCCCTGCTGTCCCAGTGGGGGCGTTACCTCCTCAACAACCTCCCATCAGACACCCCATGCACGGTGAGTCGCCCTTACAGCTGAAAGTGTAAAAAGAAACAGGAAGTATTTTTGTTGTTGTTTTTTTTACCCTGACCCTGCAGTTTGTGTAAAAAAACAGGATGTGGTCAGTCCACTTTTGATGTCATCATGCTGAGATTTACATTTTCCACCTAAACATCAGTTCTGATGTATGTGTGTGTGTGTGTGTGTGTAGGTCAGTACGCTGCGCCTCCTCAGGGAATGCCAGCTTTCATGCCGGCGTATGGACAGGTGCCCCAGTACCAGGGCATGAGCCGATACTGACACGCCGCGAGGTTTGCTTGATTTTCTGCTGGTTTTTTTTTTTTTTTGTTTTTTTTTTTTTTTTTTTTTTTTAAAGATGAATAAACAAACCAAAACACATGGAGAGACTCGCAACAGCTCACAGGACGCTGACCACACACACACACACACACACACACACACACCACTTATCACTGTTATGGACTTTGCTATGTGTGGTTTTTTTTTTTTTTTTTTTTTTCCTTTATTCGAGTTGTTTTTTTTTTTTCTTCAGGTTATAAAGCTGTAACAGTGTCCGTGTTTCTGTGAGGCAAGTCAACAACCATCATTCTGATGTTACCAATAATTTGTGTGTGTGTGTGTGAGAGTGAGAGGGTGTGTTTAGTGAGTGTGGAGCCTTCGCAGCACGTCATCGTGCTGTTGGACGTCGTGTCCCCAACACTCTGGTTTGGCGAGGGCTTCATCCTGGTGGTCATGTGCCGGGCATCAGATCCAAACCTTATACATCTCTTACATTTACAGTAGAGATTTATAAGGCGCTGTGTGTGTGTGTGTGTGTGTGTGTTTAATGTTAAACCATTCATGCACAATTTAGTGCTTTTTTTTTTTTTTTTTTTTTTTTTTTTTGTTTCTCCCTTTTTTTTCTTTTAAATTAACGCCTCATGTTTTTGGACTCATTCCAGTCTAATTGGTTCGGCACATGTCCACTTCCTGTGTGTTTGTGGAGCTCAGTACACACACTATTGTTTCTGTATGTATAATTTTTTTTTTAAACAGAGCGTTTTTTGAATAATGGATTAATAAACTTTCATTTCCCTTCTTGCTGTGTGTTTGTGTGTGTGTTGGTTGGGGTGTGCGGGTGGTGTAAGGGTGGGTTTGTTGTTTTAAAGAACCCTCGGCATGCTGTAAGTGAGTCGAATACATTCGTTTTATTTTAGAACGTTGTTACAGTCGGTTTTCCACTCCTGATTATTGACATTACCTTTTTTTCCCTCGTAAATCGTAGACTGTTAGTGATTCTGTTTAGTTTCTCAAGAATCGTCACATTTCCAAAAGCTCTGCAGTCGCAATAATTATTTATTAAATTAATTGCTGAATAGGAAATTATATAATTATTAGACTGATATGAAATGGAGATTATATAATAAATATACTAGTGATTTCTGCACTAATGGACTGAAATTTGTGTAATGTTTTAGTTTATTTATGTTTTTCAGCCAGAAAGGAAGTCATTGAACTTTTGAGAACAACACAAAAGTTGTTAAAAGTGTTTGTGTGTGTGTTTTTGGGGTGGGTGGGTGAGCTTTAGTATACAACACACACATTGTACACAGTGTCTGTCTCCATCAGCTGTGATTCATTAAAGCTGATTTATACTTAAAGTGTAAAATAAATATTCAATAAAACATATTTTAGTGATTTTTCCCCCCCCTCACTTTTATGCCTGCGCAAAAAAAAAACCGTTTCTTAAGCTGCTGAAACTTACTAGGATTTCCTGTTTCAACCCCAACACACACACACACACACACACACACA
>VCAZ01000336.1:75000-110000 GCA_005784505.1 Bagarius yarrelli
AGACAGACAGACAGAAAGAGAGAGAGGCAGACGGAAAGAGAGAGAGGAAGACAGAGAGAGAGCCTGCAGAGAGAGAGAGAGACAGACAGACAGACAGACAGAGAGAGCAAGAGAGAGGCAGACGGAGAGGAGAGAGGCGATGCAGAGAGAGAGAGAGAGACAGGAGACAGACAGAAAAGAGAGGAGAGGGCAGACGGAGAGAGAGATGCAGAGAGAGAGAGAGAAGACAGAACAGGCAGACAGACAGAAGAAGAGAGAGAGGCAGACGGAGAGAGATGCAGAGAGAGGAGAGAGACAGACCAGACAGACAGAAAGAGAGAGGCAGACGGAGAGAGAGAGATGCAGAGAGAGAGAGAGACAGACAGACAGAAAGAGAGAGAGGCAGACGGAGAGAGATGCAGAGAGAGAGAGAGAGACAGACAGAGACAGAGAGAGAGAGAGGAGCAGACGGAGAGAGATGCAGAGAGAGAGAGAGACAGACAGGCAAGACAGACAGAAAGAGAGAGAGGCAGACGGAGAGAGATGCAGAGAGAGAGAGAGACAGACAGACAGGACAGACAGACAAGACAGAGATGAGAGAGGAGATTGCAGGACGACCGAGAGAGAGCAGAGAGAGAGAGACAGACAGAAAGAGAGAGAGCCAGACGGAGAGAGATGCAGGAGAGAGAGAGACAGACAGGCAGACAGAAGAAAAGAGAGAGAGAGAGCAGACGGATAGAGAGAGATGAGAGAGACAGACAGGCAGACAGACAGAAAGAGAGAGAGGCAGAGAGAGAGAGATGCAGAGGAGAGAGAAGAGACAGACAGGCAGACAGACAGAAAGAGAGAGAGAGGCAGACGGAGAGAGATGCAGAGAGAGAGAGAGACAGGACAGGCAGACAGACAGAAAGAGAGACAGAGGCAGACGGAGAGAGATGCAGAGAGAGAGAGAGACAGAAAGAGAGAGAGGCAGACGGAGAGAGAGCAGAGAGAGAGAGAGACAGACAGGCAGACAGACGGACGGAAATTGTTGTAATTCTTTGTTCCTATATTCGTGTTGTGAAATGAATCTTGTGTAATTGTGTTGTTTTTCCTCCATTAATTTGTCACGCAAAAAAATACAAACTTTATTATCAATTTTCTCTTCATTTTTTATTCATTTTTTAATGAAACTTTTTTGCTTTTGTGTTTTTTTTTATAAAAGGAAAAAAAGTTTTTAAAGGTTTAAAAAGTAAAATCAATGCAGTGCTTCTGTTGCAGTGTGTGTGTGTGTGTGTGTGTGTGTGTGTGTGTGTGTGTGTGTGTGTGTGTGTGTGTGTGTGTGTGTGTGTGTGTGTGTGTGTGTGTGTGTGTGTGTGTGTGTGTGTGTGTGTGTGTGTGTGTGTGTGTGTGTGTGTGTGTGTGTGTGTGTGTGTGTTGATGTGTGACATCAAATCAGCCAAAATAGATAAAAAGCAAAAAAAAACGGATTATTTATTGAATTCTTTTACTTTTAGACAAAAACACCAAACTAAAAAAACTTTTGGCAACTACGATGACACTTGTGTGTGTGTGTGTGTGTGTGTGTGTGTGTGTGTGTGTGTGTGTGTGTCTGTGTCACCGGGGTTTATTTAGCACTCTGTACACACTGAAGCCCAGCAGAGCAAACAGAGCAAATCCACAACTAAACTTCAACATCAACCAGGAATCCTGAAGATCCACCAGAGGAACAAAACCTGAGAGAGAGACAGGGAGAGAGAGACAGGGAGAGAGAGAGACAGGGAGAGAGACACAGAGAGAGAGACACAGAGAGAGAGCGGACAGAAAGAGAGAAAAAGAGAGAGAACCAATAATGATACAATCACTTATTCCACACAAATGCAAGTAAACACACACACACACACACACACACACACACACACACACACATATATACACACACACTGTAGGGGACAACAGGAAGTTGTATATAATGCAGATGTGGGAAATCATATAAAAGACACACACAGAAACATAAAAGAGGAAGAGAAACACAAGCGCACACACACAAGCGCACACACACACACACACACAAGCGCACACACCACATCATGTGCAAGTTATTTTAGTGATGATGATGATTAAAAAGTGGCCAGATGCTTGAAATATCCGCCGCTAAAACTAACACCAAATAGACACACACACACACACACTTCATTATCACACCACAAACAAATAAGTAAGAAAAACATAAACATCATGTTTTACACACACACACACACACACACACACACACAAACTGCTTAAACACAGGTTTGTTATAAGTTTTCGGAAAAACCTAAATGAATCTAATCGAATCATGATTTATTTTAGGTCTTATAATGATTCGACTCCTGCTTTCTAACTATTGAAATGAATCATGAAACAAGACTGAACCATTAAATACTCAAATCAAACTGAATCAAATCTAAATGAAGTGATTCACTTAATACTCATAATAAAAGTAAATCCTGATATGATTCATTGATTCATCTATAAAGTGTGGCGTTGAAATGAATGACTCTGAGAGTTAAGACTTTATGATACAGTGAATCATTTTCTACCGAGTCATCTAAATGAAGTGACTCATTTATAAAGAATCCGAAATGAAATGTTGAGTTTTATGTTTCACTGAATCGCTTCCTAAAGTATTCAAATGAGTCACTTTAAGTAGCTGAGATTTGTTAGAACAGTGAATCGTTTACTAAAGGTTCATAAATGATCATCATTGAGGAATCACTGAATCGCCTCTTTCTGATTCACACATCTGATTGTGAACGTGAGGATGAACAGAAAAGTCAGAAAGAGAGGAACGGAGAGGATTGTGAAAAGGATGAATGAAACAGTAAGATGAGGAGGAAGAAGAGGAGAACCTGCTGAAGATGAGTGTGTGCAGTTTGGCTTTTACAGCGTGGAGCAGATCCGAATGAAGAAAACTCTGACGGAGGCACATGCAGCGCAGACGCAGGTGACTGCAACACACACACACACACACACAGTGTTAAAACTGACCAAGAGGTCAACTTGCAGGTGTGTTTGAGTGTGTGTGTGTGTGTGTGTACTGACGGGTACGTGGCCATGGTGGCGAGTTTGATGAAGATGTCTGGAGTGGGCGTGGCCGCCGTGTTCACGCTGTACGTCTGCGGAGGAGGAATCAGGTGTGTTCTGCAGAATTCCAGAGGTGAGACGATGTGCTGCTGTTTCTCCTCCTGCAGATCCGACTTCATCGCCACTATCAGACACGGCAGCTTACTGTCCGCAAAGCACTGCTACACACACACACACGCACACACACACACACACACACACACACACCCAAACGTTATGTACCATTATTACTGTAGAAAACTAAACTGACCTACATTCAGCTCAGTGTATCTCAGTACTGCATTTGTCTGTGTGTTTAACCACCTGTCTCACTGTCTGTCTATCTGTCTGTTAACCACCTGTCTCACTGTTTCTTTGTCTATCGGTGTATTTAACCACTTGTCTTACTGTTTGTCTGTTTATCTGTCTGTTAACTACCTGTCATACTGTCTCACTGTCAGTCTGTCTGTCTGTTTAACCACCTGTCTCACTGTCTGTTAATCTAACCACCAGTCTCACTGTTACCCAGACAGGTTTATTATGGCGGTCAGGACTAACATGATATGTTTACTGCCTGATCTTCAGTGGAAGTAAGGAGCTCAAATTCACACCGTGTGTTCAGGAGGTTAACACTAACACAGGGGTGCACTTACTTTTGCCATCCCTCTCTCTTTTTCTCTCTCTTTCTGTCTGTCTGTCTGTATGTCTCTCTCTCTCTCTCTCTCTCTCTCTCTCTCTCTCTCTCTCTCTCTCTCTCTCTCTCTCTCTCTCACCTTATACACTCGAGCGCAGTATTCAAACGAATCCGAGTCGCTGATGTCATAAATTAGACACACAACATCACAGCAGAAATCAGACTCAGACAGGAGGTCCGACTTGGAGCTGATCTCTCGCAGCTGCAAAAAAGGACACAGACACAAACACACACACACACACACACACACACACACACACATTAGCTGATTAGAAACACAAATAAAACTGATAGTAATTTAAAATTTTCTCACCAGCAGATGTTTCTCCTGACCGTAAACATGAACCGAGTTAATGGCGAAGTGCGACTTGTGTTCATCTCGGATCTTCTTTTGACGCTGGAGCGCACACACACACACACACACACACACACACACACACACACACTACTGTATATATGCACATTTTGTAATTGTCTCTGGTAAAAGTCACCGCTTTGCACCAATACATTTCAGTGTGTGTATATGAATGTGTGTGCATCTGTGTGTGTGTGTGTGTGTGTGTGTGTGTGTGTGTTGTGTGTACATTGAGATTGCGTCCAATGAAGGCCTGCAGGAAGCTGCTTTTTCCGCTGCCGCAGCTCCCAAAGACATTACAGAGGAACACACACCGCTGCGTCTGCTTCTGCTGCAGGTCCACACACTTGCTACGGGTCACTGTGGAACACACACACACACACACACACACACATTATAGTCTTGTGTGTTGGTAAATCTTGTTAACCACCAGTTCACACTTCTGTAATATGTGATAAGGTTAACACACTGCAGAGGGATTTCCCATCATACACTATACACACACTGTAGCCTCTATAACACACACACACACATTCTGAGGTTTAATGTGAAAGTGGCACCGGTGATGGCGGCGGCCTGTGACTGCTGCTCGGTGATGATGGAGTAACCGAGGTAACTGAGATACTCCAGGCAGTGGTGTACATCCAGAAACGCCGTCAACCTGCAAGAATTACAGAGACTGAAATCTGCGCTCTGATTGGTGGTCAGGCGTGGATCCGAATTCAGATTTAGAGCAAAGACTAATCACACCCTTGTGTTTATCCTCATCTCTTTAATCTACAGTGTGAATGTGGTGTAAATCAGAGAACGAGGATTTTTCACCACAAATGAGTAAATAATAAAAAGTGAGGTTTATAAAGTGAAGGTAAAATTAGGGTAAAATGACAAAATGAGGTAAAGTGAGTAAAAAAAATGAGGTAAAAGTGAGGTAAAGTGTAAAGGTAAAAGGTGAAAATGAGGTAAAATGAGGTTAGGGTTAAGGGGTTTAACTTTGTGTTTTTTGGTAAAAAAAATCATCGTCTCATCGCTTCATCTTCATCATTAATCTTCACACTGTAAATTCACACTGAGAGGGGATGAAGATAAACACAGGGGTGTGATTAGTTTTGTTCTCACACACCCCAGTGGTGTGTAAGGGGGTTAATGAATCTTTACAGTTTGATGTGTGTGTGTGTGTGTGTGTAACACTAACTCACGTCCACTGAGAGATGAAGCCCTGGTATGTGATCCAGCCCTGATCGTTCGTACACACTGTGTTATTCACATCCGGACCCCAGGGCATGTAGGGAAAAACCTGGAACACGTCCCTCAGCTCGCCGGGGTTTAGAGCGCCATCTCTGTCCTAAAATTAAAAAAACAACTCAATGACTTTAGAATCAATCAGTGTTACTGTCCTGCTCGCCCCAACACACACACACACACACACACCCCCTCGGCGCCGTTACCTTGTCGTGTTTATCGAAGATGCTTTGCAGGAACAGTGACGCCGTGTGGTTGAGCTCGGTGCTGCAGTCTGATGGGATCCTTAAGCTTTAAAATAACAGACGGAAAGAAGGCGGGGCTTTTAAAATAAGACGGAAAGAAGGCGGGGCTATTAAAATAACAGATGGAAAGAAGGCGGGGCTTTAGAGATGGTAAGACGGTAAGAAGGAGGCAGGATAACAGCGTAGGGTGACTGAATGGGGCGGAGCTAACAACAGAAACAAATAATACAAAGGTGGAAATTATAATAAAAAACATGCCATAATAATGTAAAGCTGATGATGGATTGGTTAACACAAGTGGGCGGGGCTTACAGAGGGACGAGGTAGTCCTGATTCAGTTCCAGGTCGTTGTCGTAGCCGAAATGGCGAAGCACCGCCCACGTGGTCTCATGACGGCCCCTCTGAATGAAGAGCGTGTGGAGGAAAAGGAAGCCTGGGAAAAAAATAATAAACAGGTTTATTAACTACACACACACACACACACACACACCACTGACGGCGTGTGTGTTCTGTGTCCCTCACCCTGCAGTGTCAGTCCGTCCTCACACACTCCATCAGTCGTGTTCTTCTTCACCAACTTCTTCACGTCGTCCAGATCCTGAGGAGCGAGCGGTGAACTGAAACACACTCGCTAAACACAACACAACACAAACCTCAATATCAGTCAGAATGTGTGTGTGTGTGTGTGTGTGTGTGTGTGTGTGTGTGTGTGTGAGACCTGGAAGAAGTTAAGCTCGTTGTCGTTCAGGATCCCGTCATTGTCCAAGTCTGAAATTTTAAATACACGAGTGATGGCTCGT
Organism: Bagarius yarrelli; assembly: GCA_005784505.1. Lineage (NCBI taxonomy): Eukaryota > Metazoa > Chordata > Actinopteri > Siluriformes > Sisoridae > Bagarius > Bagarius yarrelli. The sequence continues at coordinate 81,397 of VCAZ01000336.1, forward strand.
ACACACGCTGGCTTCATCTGTCACACACACACACACACACACAGAGTACTATATAAATTTAATTGTCTAAATAAAGAAGTGTGGTGTGTGTGTGTGTGTGTGTTGTACCTGTTTGCCCTCGGGGCAGTAGAGGGGGCTGCTGGGGTGCAGCACGGCTTTCTGAGCGTAATAGAAGAGTTCTGAAATATTTCTCAGTTTCTTTGCTGAACACTGAAACAAACAAACAAACAAACAAACAACCTGAAACACACATGATGAAATAAACAAAACACACACACAGACAAAAAGTGTGTGTGTGTGTGTGTGTGTGTGTGTGTGATCACCTGGATGCAGGTCTCGATCTGTGTGTATTGGTTCATGATGTTCAGGTCGTTCCTCATGCTGGTTTCCTCCACCAGATCCGATTTATTCCCAACCAAAATCATAGGAACCCTGAGAACATGTACACTCTGTTACACTCCTGCAGTGTGTGTGTATGTGTGTGTGTGTGTGTGTGTGCGTGTGTGTGTGTACTGAGTGTGCGTTAACACTCTACACGTCTCCATTAGCGGTCTCTACAGAAACCATGTGTATTAATATCCATCTGTTTTCCTATCAGAGCTTCTGCTCTAGAAAATTCCTCAACTCCTGCTGACCAATCAGAGCGCCGGATTTACCAGCGCCGTGTGTCTGACCTGCTGTCTTTATCGGTGCTCTCGATGATCAGAGGAATCCAGTGACTCGTGACCTGAGGACAGAAAACACATTCTAATATATTTACAGACCAATAAAGAACATTTATTAAAATATATAAAGGAATGAAAATAAAGGAATGAAAATAAAGGAATGAAAATAAAGGAATGAAAATAAAGGAATGAAAATAAAGGAATAAAAATAAAGGAATGAAAATAAGGAATGAATGAAATAAGGAATTGAAACGCTCTTTAATGCACTGTTAAATAATTCATACATTTTATTATTGTTGCTGTTATTATACTGTCCCTACTTTAATATTATTATTCTTTCTTGTGCATTTAACAGTTTTTATTAGACAGCTAATAGTTAATAAATCAACACCAGCCGCTCGGTTTCTTTATCAGAGAAAAATACCATTCACATTTTCATCTTTCATTTTGGAATGTTAATATTTCTGTAAAGTTGCTTCAGGATTCACTGAAATAAAACTAAACCTATTAATATAATCTGATGAAATAATAAATAACTGAACATTATAAATGATAATAATAACAATAATAATAACAATAATAAACAATAAATAACAATAACAATAACAATAATAAATAACAATAACAATAACAATAACAATAATAATAACAATATAATAACAATAATAATAACAATAACAATAATAACAATAACAATAATAACAATAATATAACAATAATAATAAACAATAATAACAATAATAACAACAATAATAACAATAATAATAACAATAATAAATAACAATAATAATAACAATAATAACAATAACAATAATAAACAATAATAATAATACAATAATAACAATAATAACAATAATAATAATAACAATAATAACAATAATAATAACAATAATAATAATAATAATAATAATAATAATAATAATAATAATAATAATAATAATAATAACAATAATAACAATAATAACAATAATAATAACAATAATAATAACAATAATAATAATAATAATAACAATAATAACAATAAAATAAATGATACTGATAATATTAATAATAATTGTATTGCATTTTCTGTCTCTGAAAAAATTTCTTTACTAATTTTTTTATATTAATAATATTTTCTAACAGGAAGCTGTACCGTCTGCGTCACTCACTTTCTCCAGAGACTTCCTGTTATTGACGGCGTACACCACGCATATCACATTCGCCTGCAAAGAGACACACATGTCTATTTGATCGCCATCCATGGGGGGGGGCTTAAAGATGGGCGTGTCCTTCCAGGTGATAATTACCTTTAGGATCTCCTGCTGAAGCTGCTCGTCCGTCTGTTCGGCTTCTGTACACGAATTAAACACAGTCGTTCACGTTACGCACAGGTCATGTGACAGGAAGTGCTCGTAGTCTACTGCTTCCTTACCTGAGTAGTCCACGATGTAGGTGGGAACTCTCTCTGGTGTGACATCAGCAGGGATGGTGATCTCGTCCACTCTGTAGGGAACCTAAAGAGACACAATGGAGGAACATCAGCTGTGGAACGGCGGAGACGCCTGAAACTGCGTGAAGTGTGAAGTCCACATACCACATCAGGAAACTCCTCACTGACCAGAGACATGATCAGGGACGTCTTCCCTACTTTAGCTGTTCTCACACACACACACACACACACACACACACAGGATCCATATTTAAACACCTGGTTATTTACACTCCAGAACAAAATAAAATTAATGACAACAAAAAACTCTCTAAAAGAATGAAAGTATTGGCACCCCTGCAGTAACAGCAAACTGGACTAAATTGCGGGTTTAAATCCTTTTTCTGTGTTTCAGAAGCTCCGAGCAGCGTTTCATAAACCAGGTGACACAAATCTAAAGGCTGTAGTGCGTCCCTGCAGTGACGGAAACACTCCAGATTCAAAAAGACCGAATGAAACGAAACTGAGTCCAGATTTATTCAGTGGTGATAAATTATGGGTCTGTGTGTGTGTGTGTGTGTGTGTGTGTGTAAATGGTAGTTTAGTTAGAAACTCAGTGATTAAAGTGTTGGACTGCTGATCAGCAGACATGGGTTAAATCCTAAGCACCACCAAACCGCCTCTGTTGGGCCCCTGAGCGAGGCCCTCAATCTTAAACTGCTCAGTTGGAACGATGAGATGAATGTAAGTCACTTTGGATAAAAGAATCTCGCCTGGTCCGGTGCTGCTTAGTCCTAAAACACTAAAACGGGAAAAAACCCCAATTAATATTCATTTTATTATACAGGCCAGGACACACACACACACACACACACACACACACACACACACACTATCATGAAATCTACAGATTGAGGTCCATGTCATGATGTTATAGATTATAAAGACCCCTGAGGATCTCCTCTCTTCTCGTGCACTTTATAACGCGTTATAACCCCGCTATTCCTGCCGTTATGACCTCCAGCACTCAGTTATGTAGGTCGATTCTATGTCAGTCATTTAGTTTATAAAGCATAGAAATAAGAAAAACTCACGTTCTCCGACCAGTAAAATCCGCACATCTTTCCGCATCTTCTCCAATTTCTCATCCCAGTAAAACACAGGACCTCCTTACAGCTCAGCCATCACGCATGCGCATCAGCAGACAGCTCCTTAGACGTGATTAACTAACATTTGCCTTTTTATTTATTTTTTTACGGCTTTTTACGTGAAGTTAACATGTTTTAGGTGAAATATCAAAGCGATGCTGAGGTTTATGTTGTAAAACATCACCGGTTGAATTGTTTGTTCGCCGAGCGGGTTTTTATTTCCGGGGTTTTAAATGTTACGTGTCACGTTACGTCATCACGTTGGGTTTGCGCGGTTTTCATTCACAATTCCGTTATTCTTAGTTTTTAAGGTATTTTTATTTTATTTCGCCTTAAAATGTACAATAATAACAACATTTTAGAAAAGTAGTTATATTTCCTCCAGTATCTAATAACTGCTTTTTTATTAGGCATTAAAATGTCCAAACAAATAAATATTGTAAACGTTTATATACAATAATGTTTAGCAGATGAAAATAAAATAAGCAGGTTTGTAGTGTAAACACTTTCTGTGTTTGTGGTCTTTTTTATTTGCTTTAATGATCATTATTTACTCGATAAATCATTTTTTTAATGTGCTCCACGTGGAATAGAAACAGTACAACAGCATGTGATGGGCTTTCAGTAACTCAGGGTCCAGGGAAGGACAGGGCGTTTCCAGGCTTCGTCCCAAACAGCCAGAAGACCGGTCTAACCGGGTCTGTGAACCCCACCTGGATGTGGTACAGCTCCGCTTCTCCGTCTTCTCTGCTGCAGAAGGAAAGATGCCCAGTGTCCATGTCCAGCAGGACTCGGAGCCTGTCCGGGTGTCTGTGTTTGAGTTGTGTCTCTGCTCCATCGTGCCAGACGCTGAATCTGCTGTTACTCCACTCGATACACCAGGATGATTTACTCCTCCCGAGCCGCTCAGTTCTTCCCAGGTGGGCGTATGCCACTCCAGCCGCCCAGCCGCTGCATGCGCTGGTCTCCACGTCCCAGAAGTGCCTTCCTGTGCTGAACTGCTGCTCCGCCATCCACTGACACGCCTCGAAATGGCTGCAATTTGTCCTCAGAGTCAGAGACGACCTCACCTCCATCTTCTGTCTCTGAGGGAGGAACACCAGGCGTCTGTGACCCCACTGGGGCAAAAAGGACAGCGAGACGAAATCGGCACTCGGAGCTGTCAGTGGAGAAAAAGAGGCAGATAATCTACGCTGCTAATCTGCTAATCTAGTGGCGGTGATTGTTAAACCTTCACAGCAGCCAGTTGTTCACCTGCAGATGCAGCTGTTCGCCTATCAGTGATCTCTTCAGGAGAGTCCGGATCCTCTGACCCGTTCAGTCTGTTCTCCTCTGAATCACACGCTGAGTTTAGAACAGCCTGTAAAAGGAACCCAGAGTGGATCTGATTAACTGTGTTTAATGTCACAGAGGAAAAACAACAGACATTAAAGTTTCATCTGTGATGTGGTACCTGATCAGTCAGAGTGTCTGACGGAAGTCTGGAGCGGTTCTCAACACACTCACATCCTGTTTCACTGTCCAGAGAGGAACCTGACATCTCCAGTGATGATGATGACGAAGATGAAGATGTGTAAATCCTGTCATCCTGCTTAAAGGACAGAAAAGCTGAAAAATCCAAGCTTAAAAAAATCTTTTTCCAGTCCAGTGTTTTTTTTCTCCTGGACAGCATCAGCGTTAATAAAGCTGCCGATTATATAGAATAAAAGATCAACACTGCCCCCTGCTGCCTATCTAATAATACTGCACCTTTAAAATTTTTTTAAAGAATTAGAATTTTCTGTTTTAGTATTTAAGAATCGGATCTTTTAATAATTCAGACGACGTAAAATCTTTTTTTTGCGTCTAAAAAAACTACTTTATGCGGTCACTCTCACCTGGAGTACCTGAGCATGAGGCTCACCTGGCTGATCTCTCGGTCACTTCCGGTCAGGACCCAGTCCCACATTTCCCGCCCTCCGACCTGCTGTAGCTCCAGAATCGCGCTGATGGTGACATTTTTGTGGAGTTTAAAGTTATTCCTGAGTTCAGCTCGACACTGAGGACAGTCTCTCCTCGCATTCCGCTCAAAATGATTATTAATACACCGGAGACAGTAACTGTGTCCGCACGCTAAAGTGACCGGTTCGCTAAACAAGTCAAAACAAATCGGACATTTCAGCTGATTCGCTATAAATCTCACAATGTCTTCAAACGCCGCCGCCGCCGCCATCGGAGGGAAAGTTTAACACTCGTTTTAATAAGAATCGAAAGTGAAAGTCCCGTTAAATAATGACGGAACTAAATATTTCTGACCTGTGTTTCCCCTCCGGAATATTATTCTGACGGACTTGAGGACAGCATGTCGGCGGTGTTTGGTTTATTATTATTATTATTTTATTAAAATATAAAGACTGATGATTTAATAATGTTGATCGCGAGGCGGTTTCTGACTTCCGGCGTCCTTCCAGGTGAAATGAAAGAAAAGATAAAACAGCCGCGAGCGGAATTTAATTCATTTGTAGTTTTTGCTCTGTAAAATGCTTGAACGCTTCATGAACATCCGGGGAATTTGTATGTCTTTAGATGTGACATTAATTATATTTAACACGTGCCACATTTTATATTTATTTGTTTTCCATCTAAAAGCCAAAATTACACATGGGTTCATTATCATTTAGTTTATTTTAGATTCACTGTTTATATCATGTTTTACGAGTTTCTGTGACTTTAAATCCCCCTCATTTATTCCAGTGTTTATTAATCCCACAGTGTTCATTTATTCCAGTGTTTATTAATCCCACAGTGTTCATTTATTCCAGTGTTTATTAATCCCACAGTGTTCATTTATTCCAGTGTTTATTAATCCCACAGTGTTCATTTAGTGTTCATTTGTTTCCCATGTTTATTAGTGTTTTATCCCACAGTGTTCATTTCATTTATTCCCACGTGTTTTTATTTCCCATGTTCATTTTTCCCCCACATGTTTTGTTCCATTTTATTAATCCACAGTGTTCATTTATTCCAGTGTTCCATGTTTATTCCCAATCCAGTGTTCATTTATTAATCCCCAGTGTTTCATTTGTTCCAGTGTTTAATGATCATTTATTTATTCCAGTGTTTATTAATCCCACAGTGTTCATTTATTCCAGTGTTTATTAATGCCACAGTGTTCATTTATTCCAGTGTTTATTAATCCCACAGTGTTCATTTATTCCAGTGTTTATTAATCCCACAGTGTTCATTTGTTCCAGTGTTTCTATTGGTCATCCTGTAATTTTATTAATCCCACAGTGTTCATTTATTTCCAGTGTTTATTAATCCCACAGTGTTCATTTGTTCCATGTGTTATTATAATCCCACATGTTCATTTCCCGTGTTCATTTGTTCCAGTGTTTATTAATCCCACAGTGTTCATTTTTCCAGTGTTTTATTAATCCCAGTGTTCAGTTTGTTCCAGTGTTTTGTCATTTTCATTGTTCCAGTGTTTATTAATCCCACAGTGTTCATTTGTTCCAGTGTTTATTAATCCCACCGTGTTCAGTGTTCATTTTTGTTCCAGTTGTTTATTAATCCCACAGTGTTCATTTATTCCAGTGGTATATCCACAGTGTTCATTATTCAGTTTTATTAATTCCAGTGTTTATTAATCCCACAGTGTTCATTTATTACAGTTCATTGTTCATTTTTCCCAGTGTTCCAGTGTTACAGTTTATTAATCCCACAGTGTTCATTTGTTCCAGTGTTTATTAATCCCAGTGTCAGTGTTCATTTCATTTTATTCCAGTGTTTATTAATCCCCGCAGTGTTCATTTATTTCCAGTGTTTATTATCCCGCAGTGTTCATCTTATTCCAGTGTTTCATTTATTAATCCAGTGTTTAGTGTTTCATTATCCCACACAGTGTTCATTTGTTCAGTTCCAGTGTTTATTAATCCGCAGTGTTCATTTATTCCATGTTTCATTGTTCCAGTGTTTCATTTGTTCCAGTGTTTATTAATCCCACAGTGTTTCATTTGTTCCAGTGTTTATTAATCCCACAGTGTTCATTTGTTCCAGTTTCATAATCCCGCAGTTCATTTGTTCCAGTGGTTATTATCCCAGTGTTCATTTGTTTTCCAGTGTTCATTAATCCCGCAGTGTTCATTTATTCCAGTGTTATTAATCCCACAGTGTTCATTTGTTCATTAATCCCACAGTTGTTCATTTTCCAGTTATTCCCATGTAATGTTTATTAATCCCACAGTGTTCCAGTTTGTGTTTTATTCCATTATTCCAGTCCCAGTGTTATTTATTCCAGTGTTCATTTATTCCAGTGTTTATAATCATTAATCCAGTGTTTATTAATCAGTGTTCAGTGTTCATTTATTTATTCCAGTGTTATGTCCATTATAATCCCAGTGTTCATTTGTCCAGTGTTTATTGTTGTTCCAGTGTTATTAATCCCAGTGTTCATTTGTTCCAGTGTTATTATTCAGGTTCATCCCACAGTGTTCATTTTTGTTCCAGTGTTTATTAATCCCAGTGTTTTTATTCCAGTGTTTTATTAATCCCAGTGTTCATTTGTTCCAGTGTTTATTAATCCCACAGTGTTCATTGGTTTCCAGGGTTTTATTATCCCACAGTTTCATTAATCCCATTTTCCAGTGTTTAGTAATCCAAGTGTTCATTTGTTCCAGTGTTTATAATCCCACAGTGTTCATTTATTTGTTCCACATGTGTTTAGTGGTTTATTAATCCCACAGTGTTCATTGTTCCAGTGTTATTAATCCCGTAAATCCCCAGTGTTCATTTATTCCAGTGTTTATTAATCCCACAGTGTTCATTTATTCCAGTGTTTATTAATCCCACAGTGTTCATTTATTCCAGTGTTTATTAATCCCACAGTGTTCAGTTCAGTGTTCATTTATTCCAGTGTTTATTAATCCCACAGTGTTCATTTATTCCAGTGTTTATTAATTGGAATAAATTTCAGTTTAGCCCTTTTTTACGTCTGTTTGTTTTGCTCTTCAGGACACCATCGGCTGCTGTATCGACGCCCGAACCCCCTGCATGAGTTCTCACCCCGTTTCCCGCAGTGCACTTACTGCTGGAGGGCTCGAATCCCAGTCACAAACCTGAACCTGGATGTTCTGCATCCTGAACCTGCAGAACCTCGATGCAGACACTACAATGACATGACTGATACCACGCTGGACACGCTGTACACCCCGGAGCAGAGGGACGCCATCCTGCAGCTCCTCAACACCGGCTCGGAGGCGGAACTCGCTGCCGTCAAAATGCTCCGGGGACGAAAGTCAGCCAACATCATTGAGTACCGCGTCCGGAACGGACCGTTTAAGGATCTGGAGAGCGTAGTGAACGTGCCGCTGTTAAAGCACAAGAGTGCCGTCGTAGCGTTTAACTCCATCCTGTGTCCCAGAGAGACGAAGGAGAAAAGAAAGGGAAAGATTCACTTCGCTAAGTTCATTAGACCTGATGTGGACAAGGCAGCGTTAGAGGTGAGACAGAAGCCCGAGACCGGACCATGTTCCAGGGTTAGTTCAGGATCAGATAGTTTGATTGGTGTTTGATTACAGTTGTGACCAATGAGAGATAAGAAAGCGTTAGCACCGCCCCTCATCCCCTCCATATCTTCTTGTTGAAAATGTTTTCCTGAACAGGAAGTAAAATCTGGATGTGAGGATTTAACAGTTTTTTTTAGTTACTATTATGTGTAATAACTTATTAAATGTGAGAAATGTGTCTCACAGGATGTTAGTGTGAAAGGTGGTCTTCGCCTGGGTTCTAGAAGAGTCTGTAACACTGCTACTCTTATTAACCCGTCACGTTTGATCGATTGGTTGTTGAACAGGACGCGAGTTCCATCGTGTCCATCGTGTGCGGGATGAACCGGATAGCGTGGACGCACATGGACCGGGCGATGACGGTGTTGGAGTGGCAGCAGCAGGAATGTCACAGCTTCATGAAGGGCACCTACATGGCGTCCGGTTATCTGGAGGACGTGAGATATCGAGTCATATCCTTGGTTTTAGTCATCATTATTAGTGGATTATTTCCTTTTTTCTGAATGAATTCTTTCCCCTCAGATTTGCAGCGTGGTGTCGAACCTGCCTGTGGCCGACTTCTACGTGGTGGAGAAGCCGAGTGTGTCGCTGCAGAACACTGCGCTCTTCCCGGTGGTGGTTCACCTGCGCACTGTGGAGGCCATGCTGTTCGCTCTGCTCAGCACCAGGAGAGACGCCGCGGCGCCGCCCAACGTCCTCAATATGATGCGCACAGCTGTGGGACGTCACTTTGGCTTGATCGTCGGCGAGAGTCGTACCAGCGGCGCCGAGGTGGTGAGGAAGATGATGGCGGAGTCGGCGGTGAAGAAGATTCCACGTGTGATTTTCTCCAACGAGCTGCTGGTGCGCTACAGTCGAGCGTTTCACTTCAGCAGCAGGAACAAAGGACAGGAGATGTGTGATGCCCTGCTGCAGGCTGTCGCATTCTATGAGCTGCTCGCAGCCTTACACTGAGCTACAGGAGTGTGTGCGTGTGTGTGTGTGTTTTGAAAAACTCTTCAGGGATTTTGAAAAGACGTGTCTCTCTAATGGACCTGAAGTTTAAAGCACTCACACTCACTAATATATATTTATTTTTTTACAATAAACAATCTTCTACATCTGATCACACACCCCGTCACTGATCACACACCCCGTCACTGATCACTGATCACACACCCCGTCACTGATCACACACCCCGTCACTGATCACACGCCCCGTCACTGATCACTCGCCCCGTTACTGATCACACACAAGAGTTGAGTATGTTTAGTGCACACAGCAGAATGAGATACTCTCAGCACTACACTCACATTATTCTCACTGACATTCATTCAGAAATCATGCAATAATCTTGTAGCCCCGCCCACACTGCGCTTTGATTGGCTCCTGCTAATTTTTTTTTAAAGGAGACCAGAGAATTCCAGCTCATTTACTAGTGATATATTTAATAAACGGTTTATTAATCAATAAAATACTTGATTTAATAAATAAGATTTTATATTTATTGAGTTTTCAGATGATTTTATTAAAAACAATATTTAATGTAGTAATGTCAATTATTAATGTAGAAACATCTAAAACAATATAATAATAATAATAATACAGTTTATTCTTCATGGGTTTACAAGTTTATATATTGGACCTGCAGGTTTGTTTTTAAGAATATGTTCTGTGTGTGTGTGTGTGTGTGTGTGTGTGTGTGTATATATTTCAAACACAACACACTTCAGTGTGTAGCGGAGACGCTAAGAGGTTGAGGAGGGTTTTTTCGGGAGACGCAGTCCGATCTCTCTCTCGGAGGTAGTGTGACCGTCTGTCAGCAAAAACACACACACACACACAAATAAAATGATGTAAATGTATAAAATTTTACCAGCGGTGTGACGTGCTGGGGTGTGTGTGTGTGTGTATCAGGGAGCTGTGTTTTCTGTGAGTTGAATAATGCATTCCTCTGTCTGTCTGTCTCTCTCTCTCTCTCTGTATTCCTGTCTGTGTGGCTCTGTGTGTGTGTCTCTCTCTCTCTGTCTGTCTGTGTTCTCCCTGTCTGTGTGTGTGTGTGTGTGTGAGGTGTAACACTACCCGAGTCTCGGCGGCTGCTGTTCTCTGCAGATGAAGCGCAGACAGGGCAGATAATCGGTCAGTAGAGGCGTCTGAGCTCCGTGATATCGGAAGGCTTCACTGTGGATCAGTCTGTGTATCATGTCCCTCATCCGCCGCTCACTGATAACACCGACAACCGTTTAATATTTCACTGCCACACACACACACAACACACACACACACACACACACACACACAGGGGCTAATCCACTAAAGTTACCACAGGAGGCTAATGCTATTGGATTTTTATTTTAGATCCGATTTTTTATAAATATTACCACAGAATATAAATCAAAGAAATAACAAACCGTAATTTCCATCGATCATCTTTTCCAGTCACGTCCTGTTTCATGGGACACGCCTTCATTCTGCACCTGTGGAACCCCAAACCCTCCACCACCGCCTGGATCTCATAACACCTCTCCAAACTGTGTGTCTTCATCTCGTCCTCGTCTTCGTCCCTCAGCTCGTCCAGCAAACCGTCGGTGACTTTAGCTCGCAGACGTCCAGGATTAGGACACGTCTGGGGGGAAAGATGCGAATCTACAAAAGACACTGTGTCGAAAAAGTGTGCCAGAGAATCCAGCTGAGAAAGATCTCCAGCCTCAGCAGCTGATTGGTCCATCTGTTTGTAGCTGTCCAATGAGACAGCGGGTTCGGAGTGCTTCATTTTAACATTCAGTCGAAAACGTTTCCTCATTTCATTAACAGAGTTGCTTTGATCTGCTTTTTTATCAGTGGGCGGAGCTAAAAGATCCAGGAAGGAGTAAAGCAGGCTCCGCCCCTTTCTCCAGCAATCCACCAGCACCTCCACACACCTGCTGCTCTCCAGCTCAGCATAGGAACTACACTACAACACACACACATCAGTGTAAACTTGTAAACGTGTGTGTGTGTGTGTGTGTGTATCAAACACTTACAGCCACTGCCCTGTTGTGTAGGTGATGGTGTGTGTTTCCGGCTCCACTTCTGGACCACAGTTCCAGCTGTAACACACTCTGTCTCACGTCTCCATTATTCTCCTGCAGCAGGAAGCGGATGTGCTTCAGGTCCGGCTTCACGCTCTGTACCACGCACACACACTGTAGGAAGCTCACAACACTCTCCTTACACACACACACACACACACACACACACACACACACTATCAGTTTATTATCTATCTACTGTGTATATAGTGTTTAATCTCTATGAACGTGTTCAGTGTGGTTTTTTTTACCATGGCAGGAGTTTTGAAACAAATCTTCTCAAATCGTCCATCAAAAGCCTCGCCAAACAGCCAATCTGTAGAACACAACAGATACACACACAAAAACACACACACACACACACACTTCAGCTAGCTGTCCGGTGGGAGGTAAAATGTGTAAATCGTTGATCTGTATAGTCAGAATTACAGGTTTAAATAAGACACAATTATTCAATGATCATACAATCGCAATTATTTGTCGTAAAAGCGACCGTTAAATCGCACTGCAATTACTGCACACTTTTATTATCCACTAGGGGGAGATGTAATACCTGCAGCCCCCGTGATGTGAAAGTCGGAGCGTCGGGGCAAATGTTTTTAACCACGTGTCGTCACTGTTTATTCGCCGTTCTCTCTCTTTGCCTTTTATGGTGTTTTATTGGAGTGAATAAATGTATCGTAAAATGTGATTAATGAATGAATGAATGAATGAATTAGGATTGAATTTGGTGAATGAGGTATACGTTATTTTAGAGTTTTATAACCGTTGGCTCACCGTTGGCGGTGAGGATGATGGGTCTCTTAGTTGTGGTCATTAAAGACTTTACAGCTGCGAGAAACCCCACGTCCTCCTCGAACACGATATCAACCTGCAACAATCAAACAGACGCTAAAGAGTCCATCACCACCTGACCACCAATCAGAGCGCAGGATTTACCTCCTCAAACAGAATGAGTGATATCACCGCTGCCCCGCTTTTTTTATCCTCCTCATGGAGTGTGACCTCATCAGCAGCTGGAAGAGACTTTAATAAGCGTTCTATAGGAAGATTTATTACATATTTATTATAACATAAATGGCTGTAATCGCAGTGGTTAATAATATTGGCACCCTGTGGTGCTTCTTCTGGAAGAAAATCGTTCCTTTTTTGAATAATTCTCTTCCCAGTACAGCACCACGGGGTGCCAATATTTTTGTTAAGTACTGCTATTACTGTGTTATAACTGATTCATAGCCCGCACAGGTCTCCCAACCTTTTGTGTCCTCAGAGATTCCGGAATGTTTTTCTGTGAGTTTTCCAGTTTTCCAAAAGTATCCTGTTAGCGTGACGGGCGTCTGCGCAGCCGCAGGTTTTTTCCCTGAAGCAGACGCATACAGCGGTTTTCCACAGGAGGGGACGGATTTTTGAGCAGGCGTGCGTGTGTGAGAGACGGAGCGCTGCGGTGCCCCCACCTGGTGAGACTGAGTCGACTCACTGAGCTGAGACAAAACGAGACGACCAGTGCGAAGGGACGAGCTGTTCACCTCCAACACCTACACACACACACACACACAAGTACACACATTATTCCTGAGACATTCTCAGTGTGTGTGTGTGTGTGTGTGTGTGTGTGTGTGTGTGTACCTTAAAGCCCAGCTGCTCTGCACAGGCGTACACGGCTGCACTCTTTCCTGCTCCTGTGGGTCCGTGGATCAGCAGTGTGTTACACAGCTCGCGCTCACACTCCTCCGTCTGCGGGTCGCCTTCGAAATCCCCACAATCCCATGAGCCTGAACACGAGAACATCTGTAACGAAGACGCCGTCCTCCAATGTTCACCATAATCTGATGGTGCTGCTGCTTGTGTGTGTGTGTGTGTGTGTTACCATTGCTCTTTTTCTTTATCTGACGCTCCTCTCGTCTTTTTCCTCTCTCCTCCACGTCCGCTCTGGTCCTCCACTCCTTCAGCCAGCTGTCACCACGGGAAAAAAACAATCACAGTCCAATAATGATGCAGAATTTTGTGTGAGTGATTGTTGTCCTCACCTGTACAGCTTCCTCACCACAGCCGAGTTTCCGATGACTTCATCGCAACTCCGAGGGCGAAACTTCTCCGTCAGGGGCACGTCATCTGTGTGTTCCACGTCAGTGGTGTGTTTTACGTCATCGCTGTGTCCAGCATGTCCTTTGTTCTGACGTGTCTGATCCACAGCTGCGTCTCGCACAGGCAGCGGGTTTCTCCTCAGTCTGTTGATCGTCTCATGTCCAGAGCTCACGTGACCTTTTGACGTGTTTAGCGTCTCAGATCCGCCCTGACACGAGCGCCGACGTTTGCTAAAACATCCATCGCTGTGAGATTCTACCTCCTGTTTCCTCTTTCGAGTCACCGGGACAACCGGGTTACTTTCACCTGTAGGAACCCGAGAAATTTGTCAGAAGAACCAAAAACATTATATCTGAAGTTTGTTTTTTGTTGCAATCACTAAATCTCACCAAGTCTCATAAGCAGCAGCGTCTGGAACACACGTCGGACAGGAAAGTGCGGGTTCTGCGTCTGGACCTGCTGCAAAATCTCCTCTCTGGTGTGAACATCTCCAATGAACTGTGACGGGCTCTGAAACAGGTCAAGGAACACAAAGTCAGGCAGCTGTTTGTGATGACGTCACACCTCGGTGACGTCACCGTGCTGTCCAGGTGTTGACCTGGATTCTCACCCTCAGATTATGGCTCAGTGACGTCAGTGGTGACGTCGCTTTATGTCCATGGAGATCACTTCCTCCTCTGGTACTCAGACGCCCAGAAGACTGCTGAGGACACCAAGCGCTGGACGTCTCCATGTTGAGGAGATCTCGCGACCCACTGGTGTTTGGAGGTCTCGTGTTCTTCATGGTGGATGTGTGTGAACTTTTCTGATCATCAGGTCTGATCAATTCAACCTCATTCAGCAGGTCCGATTTTTTGCTCCTGTTTGCTCGTTTCAGTCTGTTGATCTTTGGTTTCTCGCCACAGTTTTGGTTCTGCATCTGGATCTTCTTACCTTTAACTGTCTGTAAAGCTCTGTGAGAAACCGGAAGTCTCCACTGACACTCAGGGTTCTTCACCGGAAGTCATTTTCTCCACTGGAAAAAGTTCACACACACGTTAGCATTTTAGCGCATGTCTCATTAGCAGCGTTTATCATGTTCGGATTAGTCTCTAAGTCTGAGTTTGTGTATTAACGCGCCACGTTTACTGATATTATCGCACTTAATAGTTTATCGTGATTTAAAAAAAAACAAAATCAACTCTATTACCTAACAAACGCAAGTCTTCTGTTTTGTACCGCTAGCGCGCTCGCGCCAGGTAAGTTTGCGTCTTATTGACCAATCACAACTCGACTGAGCAATGACGTCAGGACGTCCGTTACGTAAACCGTGAGATTTATACGGTATGTGTAGTTTGTATGGCAAATGTCATGAAAACGATACACTAATAAAATGTATTATAATAATATGGAATTAAAGACATAAGATTTTAACTCTGTAATCAGTGTGAATTGCTTCATTCTTGTGTCTCCAAACATTTCAAAGCCCAAAACTCACCTTCATTTAAAATGTTTAATTTTGTCATATTTCCAGGTTACAGGGAAACCCCATTCCATTTATTGTTGAAAATGTGAACTGTACAGCGTGTACCGAGTGAAAGGGGGAAAGACTGAGTGCTTTGGCTTTTTATAAACTACAACACTTTCTATTCAACAGAGTGTAGCTTAACTTCCTCATCAGCTTATTCCACTCTTTCACTGACATTTTGTTCGGCTGTTGGAAGGAAATAAAAATCAGAGAGGAAATTTGTGATGCCCCGTCTGTTCATTTTTAGAAGCAGTCCAATTTTGTTTAACCAGCAACATATCCATGCAAGAGCTCAGATACCGATGCTGATTAATAAAGTATTTAATTAATAATGCTGAAACAAAGAGGTCATAAAAACAACCCTGATGTTTCTGCACGTCAACTCATGATCCAAAAACAAAAGTGCTAAACAAAACCAAAAACGATAATTACAGATGGAAAAAAAAGGAAAATGGAGTCAAATTCACAATTACAACAAACTAGCAAATGTCATTAAACAGTTTCAGTGTTGTGTGAAAAAAAACCCACAGAAAAAGCTGCTTCAGTTTTTAAAAGTGTTCTCTAAAATCAACTCGACTCTATAAAACCAGAAAACATGAGTTCCAGACCTGCGCAGAAATTATTTCCAAATGTTTTGTAGGAAATAATTTTTTAATGTTTTGAATCTTAAAATGAAAACAAAAAAAAAACCACAAAAAAAAAACCAAAAAAAAAAACAAAAACAAAACACCACACTTTCGTAATCCCTGGTTCTGTGCTGATGTTGGGAATGTAGCAGCAAATTTTTTTCAGCTATTAAAAGAACGGCAGCTTCGGTTAGTTCTAGAAAACCGTAAACCATTAAACTGTGTGTAAATATTATTTCTGTGGATCTAGCTCTGGAATGCGCCGCTCTGAGTCATGGCGATTCGGTGCTGAACCTCAGTCGAGTCCAATTCGGGAGTTTTTGGTGGTGTTCAGTCTGTGACGGCGCTCTTGGTACGTTTGCCGTGCAGGGAGAACCCCGAAGAGACGGCGTGGCCGTTACAGGCGCTTTCCTCTGGCTTGGGCAGCTCAGCCTGGATCTCCCGCAGCCGCGTCATGGCCCGGTCGATGGTCCGCCGTAGTGACCAGGTTGAAGTCGTGCATGCTGACCAGGTGAAGAAGGAATTGCGCCACAGGTTCCGGTGGGCGATGTGAGGACCGCAGTTCTCCACAAACAGCATGATGGCCTGGTTCATCTGGTTATCTGCTATAAACCTACAGAAAGTAAAAACACAGTGATTCATAGGCATGTGACCACTTAAAAATGTTTTGGTGTAAATTACAAAATAAAATCCACAGGTTTACCCGTTTTTCATGACATGAAGGTTCCACAGCTTCATCACTTCCTTTTCTCCCTCGTTGACATCTGTGAACTCCTCGATTTGCTGCAGATTATGAAATGCTCATGAATTAAACAATGACACTTTATCTATACTAGATTTAGATATTTTAGGTTTATATATACACACACACATACATAATTTGCAGCTGTTTAACTTTTTGACCAATTAGAATCTCCAAATGAAGCTTTTCTTACCGTAGAGGTTTTCTCTCTTAGCCACTCTGGGTCTCTTTCGTCTTCACTGTCCACCTCCATCTCTTGAGGCCGCAGTGGCATGCAGCTGTCGCTGTGAAAGTACAGGCGGTTATGTCCACTCACATACGTCCTCTGCTGCTCAGGCTCGCCGTCCTCCGACTCCAAGAATTCTGACAGACTCGGCTTTGTACGCTTGGGCCTGACGAACACAGCCGCAGAGCAAAATCTTAAAATCTCAGCCTTTAACATGATCGTTGTAACTGACTCTAGGCATTAATTGCGTTTCTGTAGAACTGGTCTGTGATTGGCCAGTACCTGCAAACGAGGATATGGGTGACGGCAGTCCTCTTGACAGGGCCGTTGCGACTGAAGGCGAATCCTGGCTGACTGTGGATGTCCTGAGGATTCCCCACATACGAGCCGTCGTAACACTCGTTTATAGACACGTCTATTCGCGCCCCTTTGGGATGAGGCTGAGAAGCAAAATGTACAAAAATGAGAAGTTTACCTGGAAAACTATACCGAATTATAATGCAAACAGTTTGCAGAGTTTGTATAACCAGCCGACTTTAGTAAAACCTGAACTTACCACATAGTTAAAGATGAAACGGCTGTGTGAAAGTTTGAGGTGTTTTAAAAGGCTGTAGAGTTTTTGGCAGTTCAGCGTGCACCAGGGACAATGCAGGTCGTCACGGGCCTCCGTCTGCTGCCGCGTGTTATTGTTGTACAGAAACTAACGGAAAAAAAAACAAACATCCATCCTGATTATGATGTCAGTATTTTAGGAAAAAAATTCAGAACTCATCACAATGACGAGACCACGAAAAAACCACACCTGATAGAAAATGCGGATTTTCTGCCTGGGCTCGGAGACGGTCTGCTCTCTTCTGGTCTGAACTCCACCTCCTCCTGTACTGCTGCTGCTACTGTTCACCGAGTCTTTCACTACTAATGAGTATAAAAGCTGAAATGTAAACAGCTTTTAATGAGGTTCAGTAGTATTTAAAGCGCTGATATGTACTTTACCCGCTGGGGAAGATCGGAGGGTAGGGGTGCGAATTTCAGGGCTGGTGGTGTCTGAGTTGCGTGTGGACAGCGGTTTGGCTACGGGAGCCGTCGAGGGGTCGTTGGGGTCACCGGTCCAGCGTAGTGTGAACTGTAGAGTTGGTCCCTGAGAGAATGTTTCAAACGGAGGCAATCTCTGCAAAATAAATATATAAGTAAAAAGTAAATAAACCTAAAATCATAAAAATTCTTTCAAATATTAGAGCGGCATCTCACAGCACACACCTTTCCATCCAGGATGGTTTCCCAGGTGGCTCGTTTCTTACTGACAGGACAATCTTCTATCTGCTGCATCGACACTTCGTACTCACCGTCCAGCAGCTGCAGACGTCTGGAGCACCAAACACACACACACACACACACAGAGTCAGAACAAAGAACTTAATATGCATCTTTATGACGATGTGGAGTGACTAGTCTCTCACCTGTTTTTATCAAACACAGTCATCTGTGCGACGAAGGTTTCTGTGGCGTTTCCCTCATCATCGCGGTGAGACACGCCCCTCTTCTTCCTGCTCGAATGATCCTCCTTCACATCTACACAGACGAATAAATGTTACATACACCAAATACTTCACAAATCACTTTTATTATTATTACAAACAATTATATTACGAATATGTAATTTTCATTTTCTTTCTATATATATTCGATATTTCTTTTAAATAGTTTTTAATTCATTACATTCCTGCTCTACAGCGCCACACTGGTTAAACCACACTATTGCACGGGTTACATGAGGTCAAACAACTATTCCAAATCAAATATTTACTAATAGTTTCAGCCTTAGTGTGCTTGTGTATGCAGACCCATGTTCTCGTCCGTCTCTCCATTGACGTAGGCGCTGTTGTGTGTTTTTCCGGGCCGTGACACTCTGAAAAGCAGTGAGTAGGACTTCACCATGTGGCTGTTGCTGGGCTCAAACTCGGTGCTGGACACGAGCAGTGTGGGGAACGACGCCGGCTTCGTCTGCTTCACGTCCGGATTTAAAGGCACCTGCTTCTTCCCTGTAGGCACTTGCTTTATGGGGCAGCTGACATCCTGTACAGAGACAGAATAAAATACGGAAAACTGCCTGTGTCCCTGAAGTCCAGTTAAAGTGGTGTGAGGTGTCAATACCAACTCTTATTTCAACTCTAAAATTTATCCAGATTCATAATAGTAATAAAAATAAGATCCAATTTTCCCAATAAAGCTGTTTTTATCAATATCAGCTTAAGAAATGTATGTATTAAATAAAATAAGTAATATAATATAATCAGTGTATGTATTTAAAACAATTTACAAAATAAATGTTTGAGACATTTTAGTTTTAAAATTAATTAAAAAAAGAAAAAAACCCTCACCTTTCGCTTTTTATGGCAGACTTTGACGAGTAGCACCTCAAGAGAAACAGAGTTCTGCTCGTTTTCTGAGTTTTGACATGGCTTATCTATAAAATAAATTAAAACATAGATCTTTACACCACTGATGCTTAACTTCTCTTACAACTCTGCAACTTCTGAATGTTATTGTACAGTAAAGCGAAAATGAGATGACACACATTCTGGTGTGTGTTTTAATCACTCACCATTTTTGTAAAAGAATCCAGTAAAGGTCAGCTGCAAGTGCGACGATAAACTGAAGAGAAAAACAGAACAAATCACAAAACACATGTAAAAAAAAAAAAGTTTGTGTGTGTTTGTGTGTGTGAGAGACAGAGATCAGTCTGTACCTATGTGACTCCTGTTCTCCTTTCATCTTCTCCACCTTCGCCAGCATGCTGTCCACTTTAAACGCTTTCCTACACACACAAATCGGTTGTTACTATGATATAAACCAGTAATTACGGCTCCTTAGTGTGTATAAAACGTTAATAAAGCTGTGTTTAGCGTAGCGCTTGTTAGTTACCTGTTAGCGTTCATTCTAGTGTTTCTATGGGACATGAATGTGAGACATCTGTGAAGCAGGATCGGCTGTGGGAGAACACACACACACACGCAGTTTTATTACTGTATTATATTACAGAGAGAGACGAAGTTTATAAACAGAAGAATTCCTTTGTGTATTAGGACTGTAGTGAGACAATAATATTAATATTGATGTTGTAATAAATTGTATTAGAATACTCCCCCAACCCAAGTCCAATAATATAACGATCACACTATATTACTAGCACAGAATACATTAAAGCAGAAATAATAGTATATCTATTTGTATATAAACGTATATTTACGTACAGCGATTAGATTCCTCGTGCGCAGAAATCGGTATATTTGCGTGGGTTCTGTAAGGAAACATAAATATTATATTAACTAAACAAAATGCATACAAACAAACGAAGCCTTTCATCGTCCTGAGGAACACTGAAGGAACAGGATCCGGATCTCTACAGAGTTTAACCTCGCACTTTTACCACTTTGATGCCTGTTGTTGAAAACATTTTCGCCAACCGGCGGCGTTTACCTGCTTTACCTGCACCGGCTTTACTCATCAGGACAATTCATCACTCGAAACTATTTCTCATCACACTCACTTTCACACTAGAGCTGGACGATACGGACAAGTCCGATACGGTGATATAGTTCTTACTTTCGGTCGATATGATGTAATTCTGATATCGATATGAAAGATGAGATTGTTGAGCAATATAATTTAAAGAAATGAATCAGAAATGAATCTAAAAATGTTTTTCTGCAGCAATTTTATCTTAATATTATTCTGAGCCGAGGATCTGCTCAGCGTCTCTCTGAGAACATTAAAACGACATTTTTGAAATATTTTTTTACCTTTATGCTTTTTATCTAAATAAAAAAGTACTTTTTAATCTAGTCAAAATAAATTTGTACGGTATATTACACAATAAATATATAGAATTTTTACATATATTTAGTATGTGATAAAATAACTTTATAATACATAAAAAAACAACTAAAAAAACTTCTAATCCAAATTTCAAACTATTTTTTTTCTTTTGATTTTCTCTGGTTTGGATGTCACACACGGTCAGATAAACAGTGCGTTAATAACGTGTTTATTACACATGAACTGTTTTTCACAAAATCCCACACTTACTCTTTATCATTCGTGATGCGACTTTCATGGCTAAACTATGTTAATAACATGTTTATTACATATTAATATGAATCAATAACCCTGTAAGAGTGTTAAACACACTAAACTAATCTGATTTCATCATCTTATTCAATCAGTGGAACAAAACCAACATAAAATAAAGGAATTTTCCCCACATCTTTAATAATAATGATATGATTCCATTGCTAAAATGTTTTATTAATATTATTACTTTATTATTTGTAAATACTAATTTTTTATAAATAAATCAAATAGTATGATATTAATCGTGGCACACATTATTTATTTATTTACTTAATTTAACAACAAGTAATTTAAAGCTGTTACTATGATTATTACACTGTTATTACAGGATGTATAAAGTGATTTCTGACAGGAAGTGAAATATAATTAATGAAAAATGTTTATTTACTCTGTGTGTGTGTGTGTGTGTGTGTGTGTGTGTCTGCACAGTTACTGATTGATTTGTTATCAGTTATTACTATTCATTTATTTTTTTAAAGATATTTTCTCTCAGAGGCCCTGCAGTTTCTTCACTGAGGACACTTTCCAGTGTGTGTGTGTGTGTGTGTTCTGGTTCTGAGGGGTTCACACTCACTCTCGAAGGCCTGCAGGAAGAGCTCGTGGTCGGCCTGGAGCTGCTCCATTTTGGGCTTTTTCACCGAGTTCACGGCGGAAACACACACCGCTCCACCCGCCCTGCCGCCCGCAGCAGCGCTCACCACCTGAGCCGGGTACTTCTGCGGCGCCATCGAGTGGAACAAACACAGGATACAAAGAAAAACTCGAAATTCAATCAATAACGTGTGAATTTTTTTTAAAAAAAATCCCAGGCTAACCAGCTAGGCCAGTTTCACAACTAGCATGCTAGCTAACCGGATCAAAAAAATCTCCCGGTCGGTCGCGCGCTCCTTTCTAAATCAATTCAGTTTTAAATTTTTTTCATTGTTTCCCCTTTTTTCCTTCTTTCTTTTTTATTGTCAATGCACCATCACTTAAACATCACATTCACACTTCTAACAGTTTAACTATATGAGCTCTGCCATTAAAAATTAAAAAAGTATTAAACATCTCAGGTAAAATTATCCGTTAAGGCTTTGCGCTCACGTCTCCCCTCAGAAAAATGTTTAGCATGTTAGCTAAAGCGAAGCCGCCAAGTATATACGGGCCCCATCCGAATAACGCTGACGTCACTAACAGGGTGCACTCAGTAGTGTTTAGCGGTAACGTCGCCATTGTGCCTTTGTAGGGTCACTAGCTACAGAGTTAATTGGGATTTATCCCGAACACAAAATAGGGTATTGTAAAAAAAATATATATGTCGTTTCAGTTGTTGTATTTTTTATATATAACATTAAAACATACATATATAAACATATTAACGTACTGTTGTTATTTAGCAAAAGCCTAAACCCAAATATATCCGGGGTTTTATGGAATAGTTTCCGTAACTGCAGGCACGCCCACTCGACTAATTATCGTCCAATAAATTCAGAGCGACTCGAACATATGGTCTTCTGATTTGCTGTATCTTTGTTGATTGACGCGGCATAGTTTGGTAGACGCTACAAAATTGCCGCCAAGGAGCTCGCGTCTTAAAAGTGGGTGTGAAAGTGCATTTTTATAGTAACGCTAATTTTATTTTCTTATTTTTCAAATATAATTTATCTATCTATCTATCTATGATAATGTACGAAAGTTTTCGTTTTTCTCTATTATAAATAATTTTATTAAACAAGTAAAACTAATTCTTTTAAAACAATTATAAATAAAATGCACAGGATATTTATACCTAAAATAAATAATTGGAATTGTAGAGGTGGGAAAATAAAAGATACAGTTCGACACTTATAAACACGCCGCTATTAACAGTTTACATACAGAAACCAACGCTGGAGGACAAACCGGATCTATTTACCTTGGTGTGCGTTCCTACACGGATGATTGAGCCCAACAACCCGGAAGTCGCGCTACATCTTGCGGAATGTGAGGAGAAACACTTCCGTTCGCTTATCCACGTGTGTCGAGGTGGAAATAAGTTTATTTAATAGTCAAGTAAACAATAATAATCTAAAGCGAATAAAAGTTTGGCTTTGTGAATCATCAGTTCTAGAAGATGGCGGATTTTGTGCAGCAGCGGATTGAGCAGCGGATCCCGGCGCTGGAGCAGCTGGAGAGAGTCGGACTGTTCACCAAGAAAGAAGTGAAGTGAGTTATTAGATTAAAACCTCTATAAAATAAGACGAATCTACTTTATTTAGAGTTTTAGTGTCATGTTGTAAAACTGCTTTTCAGATTGACGCTGAAAAGATCCACAGCTCTGGAATATAAACTCCACAGATCCGTGCAGAGTAAAGATGATTACATCTCCTACATCCAGGTGAGCAGACATTCCTCACTAAACACCTCACACTTCACCATCAGGGTATGTTTCACTGGGGTGGCTCATGGTTAAGGTGTTGGACTACCAACCTGCAGTTCGTGGGTTTGATTCCCAGCTCCGCCAAGCTACCACTGTTGGGCCCCTGAGTAAGGCCCTTAATCCCTAATTGCTCAGTTGTATAAAAGATATAAACGCGTCCGCCAAATGCCGTATTAATGTGTCTGCGGCGCTGTGAAAAAGAGGGGGTTGTGCCCTGTGATGAGGTCACAAGGAGATTCTGATTGGCTGATGGTGTAAATAACTGCTGAATTCTGTGTTTTTTTTTCCCCGTCAGTATGAAGTGAACTTGCTGGAACTCATTAAGAAGAGACGAGCCGTAAGACACTCATTAAATAAACACTACAACACTGTGTTCATGTCCACTATCTCACCTCACCTCATCCTGTCTTTCCCCCGTTACGTTTCCTCCTCGCTGCTCTTAGAGAATCGGCTACCACTTTAAGCGGGAGGATATCGAGTTCCCCATCATCCACAGGGTGGACCGCGTGTGCCGGCGGGCCACGGCCAGGTGGCAGGTTGGTGCTGTTTTAGCTTTAATCTCAATGAGACTGCAGTAAAACCTCAAGCTGAACTTCACCTCTGTTCTTCTCTCCATCCCTGTGCAGGAGGACGTCCAGCTCTGGCTGTCTCACATCGCCTTCTGTAAGAAATGGGTGAGACGATCGATTGTTCATCGCTTTTCATTAAAATAATAAAGTTCAGCTCGCAGTGAAGACGTGTCACATGACTAATATGGAGGTTTTTCTGTTTTCTCTTTTGGTTTCTCTCTCTCTCTCTCCCTGTCTCTCTCTCCCTCTCTCTCTCCCCTCTCTCCCTCTCTCTCTCTCCTCCTCTCTCTCTCCCCTGTCTCTCTCTCCCTGTCTCTCTCTCCCTCTCTCTCTTTCTGCTTTAGGGGACGAAGGCTCAGCTCAGTAAGGTCTTCTCCTCTATGCTGGCCGTCCATCCTGACAAACCCAGTAATGTTTCCATTTTTTTTTCGTATTTTTTATCCTCCAGACACACACACACACACACACACACACACACACACACACACACACACACACACACTGTATTCACACAGCAGCTTTTTCTAGCTGTTCTAATGTTAGTAAAGCGCCTCCTGCTGGTCGGGTGGAGATAAACTGAGGCTGGTGGTGTTTTGTGTGATGGTGGTTTTAGATTTGTGGATTATGGCCGCCAAGTGTGAGATGGAGGAAATCAATTCGTCTGAAAGCGCTCGTCACCTGTTCCTCCGAGCGCTGCGCTTCCATCCAGACAACCAGAAGGTTTACCAGGAGGTGAGAGAGATGGTCCTGAAACACAAATCAGACGAGAACCGTTCTTAAAGGTAACTGTGTGTGTGTGTGTGTGTGTGTGTGTGTGTGTGTGTGTGTGTGTGTGTGTAGTATTTCCGGATGGAACTGATGCACGCAGAGAAACTACGGAAACAGCAGGAGGAACTGGAACGCGCCAAAATCGACATTGTAAGTTCGGTATATTTCCGTTCTCTAATAATTAAAGCGTCCATACACGACTTTAGCTGAACTGACCAATAGTCACATGACGTCACCGTCACTGCTCTACTGTTGCTTACTGTCACTTTAATCCTGCATTCAGGGCGAGTACCAGTTTTCTCCAGAGATTCTCAGCGGCCGGTTGGCTGAAGTCGTCTACAAAGAAGCGACGCAGAAAATCAAAGGTATTTTGTACGTTTGGCTTTATTGGAGTAAGAAGCATTATGGGATGTAGTCTGACGTTTCTGATGTGCTTAGGGGCGGAGTTTATTCTCTCACTGCTGAAAATTGCTGCTATTTTCAACTTTACGAAGGAGTTGCAGGACACCATCCTCCAGGAGTAAGACACACACACACACACACACACACACTCCGTCTCTGGCTTTAAACAGTTAATGAACAGGTCAAAAAAATAAACCTGACGTGTGTGTGTGTTCAGTCTGCAGAGTCAGCACACAGACGACTCGCTCACCTGGGACTTCATGGCTCGGCGGGAGATGGAGGTGGGTGGGGCTCCGGAGCTTCCCTCCACTCAGAGTCGGGCAGCTGACATCATGAGCAGGGAGGAGCGATGCTGCGCCGTGTACGAGGAGGGGCTTAAGAACCTTAACACGGGTAACACACACACACACACACACACACACACGACACTTCAAATCTACTTTGTGTTGGTTAAATAAACTGTAACTGTCGCTGCAGGAGGCATGTGGACCTGTTACGTGACCTACAGTCTGGAACGATTTAAAAGGAAAACTAATGTTGCTGAGCTAAAAGAGAAGGTACACACACACACACACACACACACACACACACAGTGGACTGATGGTTTAATGCCTGCCCTTGCTGGATGATCACTGTTATGCTGTGTGTTCATCAGAGAAGAGAGCGGCTGCTCGCGGTTCTTCAGAGAGGCCACAATGCCTCACTGCTGCAGGAGTCCTTCTACAGGACCTGGGTGAGAACTGCTTCCAAAATCTTAATGATGGATAATTATTTTTTTTGATTATTATTTGTGTTTATGTCTGTTGGTCTTCTTCCGTCTTGTCTCTCCTCTCAGCTGGACGTTCTGATCTCCTCTGAGCAAACAGACGCCGCCGTTCAGGTCGCCGTGGCAGCCGCCAAACGCTTCAGCCAATCAGTGGAGACGTGGACGCTGAGCTTGCAGACCCTGGTGCGTTTAGAGAGCGAGGAGGCGGGACCTCTGTTTCAGGAAGCGCTGAAGCTCGTCAATCCGAAGGTTCGTCGAGTTTACTAACACACACACACACACACACACACGGTTTACGGAATTGAACAGGATGTTGTGTATTGATGACGAGAAAAAACAAAGGCTGCAAAAACGCACGTTTTTTTTCATCTAAAGAGAAAAAAAATATTAGTTATGCTAAAGATTCATTAATACATAAAACAGCAGGAACTCCTTCTACTGTAAAAAACCCCCCTTAAATTGTATCTCTCTTTCCTCTGCCTGTCTCTCTCTCTCTGTCTGTCTGTCTGTCTGTCTGTCTCTCTCTGTCTGTCTGTCTGTGTAGGACAGTTTGCCTCTGTGGAAGCTTCATGCTGATTGGAGCGCCGTGTCACAGTCTCAGGATCAGACTGAAGTTTTGTTTCAGGTAAACTAACGTGTGCGCGCGTGCGTGTGTGTGCTTGCGCGTGTGCGCATGTGTGTGGGTTTAAATCCCTGTATTAATTATTATCCTCTTCCTGTGTGTGGTGCTGCAGAAAGCGCTGTTGTCTCCGGTCCCGGTCGTTTCCACGGTGATGAAGGAGCTCTACCTGTTGTGGGTCTACAGGACCGGAGGCTACAAAAAAGCCAGGAAACTTTTTACCAGGTACACACACACACACACACACACACACACACACACACAGTTGATCACTGTTGATTCACTCTGATGTTGTGTGTCCCTCCAGCCTGCACGAGCACCGGCCGTTCTCCAAAACCTTCTTCACCACCATGATTCAGCTCGAGAAAGAAGAAGTGAGTTCAAATAGCAAGTCAGAGAAAATATAAACACCAGTGAAGTGTGGTGGTCTTGGTGGTGGTCGTGGTGGTGGTGGTGGTGGTGGTGGTGGTGGTGGTGTTTTTGTGCTAGCGTTATATTAGCTTTTTCTAAAGGTTTTCTGGTCTCTGGTGTTCCAGGAGCAGCCGGAGATGGTTCACCTGCGGGATTATTATGAACGAGCGCTGCGAGAGTTCGGCTCCTCCGACGCCGGTGAGTGACGTCAGCTGAGGAATCGCAGTTCTGCCACATATTGTTGTTTCCATAGCGACGCGTTCAATGCTTATTAATGAACAGAAACCATTTTAATTTGATGAAGTAAGGAAGTGTGTGTGTGTGTGTGTGTGTGTGTGTAGACCTTTGGATGGATTACATCAAAGAGGAGCTGGGTGTCCATGGAAATGCAGAGAATTGTGGGAAACTTCACTGGAGAGCCATGAAGAGCCTCAACGGAGAGTGTGTGGAGCGTTTCACCACACAATACACACTACTGCAGACCGGACACATCTAGAACACACACACACACACACACACACACACACACACACACACCCCCACCCCTTCATCCGAAAGTAAACGTTAGTTGGTAGTTTTGGATTAACGTTTGAGTGGTTCATGTTTTAAATCTTTTGGATGAATTGATTTGTTTTGTAAACATTCACACGACCTTCAGTGACCTTTCCGATCGCCGCCTCCTAAAACTGCAGACTGGACCAGTTCATTGTCTTTGTGTCCTTTTGTCTCTGTCTGTCTCTGGGTGTGGACACGCTGCGTATGTGCTGGTGTTGGCTTCTCACACACGTTCTGTGTGTATTAGAAATAAACAGTTTGTGGTGGATGTGAGTCTGATTTCTACAGTGGATCGAACCATTTCTGGAGATTGGGGGTGGAGAAATTCCTCACAAATTAAACACATCTGAATAAAATGTAATCGGACATTAAACTTTAATTAGTTTAAGCGAATGAAAGGCTCGGTATGGGATGTGGTGGCGGTGATTTCAGGTGATGTAGAAGGAAAAAATCCTCCAGTAACGTCTTATTCCAGGAAACTAAACCAGTTCAACTGTAAACCAACTCATCACACTGCCAAGCTGTTACTAACACACAAACACACACACACACACACACACCACACACACACACACAGGGTTTACGGAATTGAACAGGATGGAGGTGAGATGCTGATGTTGTGTATTGATGATGAGAAAAAACAAAGGCTGCAAAAACGCACATTTTTTTATTAGTTTAAACGAAAACTACAAAAAAAACAATCCATCCGTCAGGCGGTTCCGTCTGTGGGGTTAAACTGGGCTTTTACACACACTGCACACCAAACTAAAACAATTATTCGGAAGTTGATTGGGTGCCGGTTCTGATCCCTGTAACCCCGAGTCGACACACTGACGTGTTAATGAGGATAAATGAACGACTCGTTCGCTTCACTTTGTGACGCACGTCTCAGGTTATAACGACATTATAAAGTTACATCACTGCTAGTACTGTTACTCCTAATGAAACGGACCTCACACACACCTTTAGCGGGGTCCC
>VCAZ01000336.1:115000-157500 GCA_005784505.1 Bagarius yarrelli
AGTGAGAGAAACACAAAGACAGAGAGACAGACAGAGACAGACAGACAGACAGACAGACAGAGAGACAGACAGAGAGAGTAAAGTTTGAGGAAAAGTCTTAAATAAGAGTTTCTGTAAATATTTCATTCTCTGCACTGTTTTTACTGCGCCACATCAAAGCTTTAAAAATAAAACAAGAAATAAATATAATATAATAAATAAATAAATAAATAAATAAATAATAATAATAAATAAATAAATGTGCTGATTTCTTATTAATTATAAACATCTAAAATTTGAAAATGAACATTTAGTAGGTTTTTTTTTCAATAATCAAATAATAAACGGCAAAAATGTATATTTAATATCATTATAAAGTCTCACTAGAAACTACAGCTTAAATATTTAATTAATGAAAATAATGAATAAAGTTTCATTAATGAATAAATAAATGTGCTATAATAAACGGAATTTTCTTTGTTTTAAAGCTGTTAATAGAAACTTTAACATGTAATTAATGTTACTTTAATATAAAGTCGTTCACAGAAACTGGAGACGTCGAAACAGATTTTCAGCTCATGAAGCAAACAAAAGGGGCGAAAAGTTCAGACTTCGCTTCTTAAAACGAATAAAAGCGGAGAAAAGTTGTGATTATTGTAGTTTTAAATGCTGTGAGAGGAAATTAATGATAAAAAGCTGCAGAAAAAATGCAGAAATTAAAAGTTTTCCATTACCAAAAAACTGAAATGACTTAATATTAAAAAATAAAAAAAGTTTGTTTATAATGTGAGGATTTACAGATTGTCATCGTTATTATTAATATTAATATTATTATTATTATATTAATTTATGTGACAGTGATAATTAATTGTTAGATAAAGTAAAGTTTAATAAAGTGTGTGAAAGGGCAGCGCTCCGGTCTGTGTGTGTAACCGTGTGCAGCGGTGCATTGTGGGAAACGTGAGGTTTGATCTTTGCATGAACATCACATGACGACATTGTAGGAAACTAACCCACTCAGTGTCCCACTACTCTACAGTGGAGGCGGAGTTACTGTTACCATGATGACAGAGATTCTCCAGGTAGAAGGAGTCTCCAGTGTAACAGAGGCTGAGCAAATGTTTTGGCACCCTGACTTTGGTACATCATCCCCACATCTCTGGTTGTGTTGTGTGTGTATGTGAAGTGTGTGCAAGCCTCATGTTAGGTCAAGAGAATTAGGATGTTATGGCAGGATTGTTAAAGACTTTTAGGAATGTGCACACACACACACACACACACACACACACAGATGAATGAACTAGTGTGTGTGTACAGGAAGACTGTTACCATGCAGATTCTTTAAATCAGTGACTCATAATTTTTTTTATTTGTTAATTAAAGACACAACGATTCGAACCGCCGCTTTAAACTGATGATGTCACCGCGTCACCTCTGACACCGGAGACTCCTTCAACACTGACCGCTACTTTAAAACCATCTCTTATATTCGGGATGTGTGTTGTTCATACCATGTGCTATGGAAATGACATACATGAGTGTAAACCTGCGCTTCAGTCAGAGCTGTAAGAAAATTCAACACCACCTGACAACCAATCAGAGGGCAGGACTGCAGTGATGTCATCCTGTTTAATCAGGACTCAATTCAGTTTGTGTTTCTCACGCTGTATAAAGACGTTCATGCTGTTGTGTTTTTCAATGTGTGTGGATGTGTGTGTGTGTGTGTGTGTGTGTGTGTGTGTGTGTGTGTGTGTGATGACACCGTGAACAAGGCAGCAAGAAAAGTGAGGGACTTTTAGGGGCAGTTGTGTTCTGCTCACTCAGTCATAATGCCCCTGAAAATCCTTATTGCTCTTGCAATGCTCAGCGCTGATCCCACCGGCAGAATCACAGGATTCTGGAATTCCAGATTGGGTGTGTGACTGTGATAGATGTACAGTTTGTCTGTGTGTGTGTGTGTGTGTGTGTGTGGTCCTGATTCAAGCTAATGATTCATCACCTCATGCTAGCGTGCTCATTTTTCTACTCATTTCTCTCTGTCTCTTCTATCTCTTTCTGTCCGTCCTGCTCCCTGGCTTTTCTCCTGTGTCTGTGAGTGTGTGTATGTGTGTGTGTGTGTGAGTATGTGTGTGAGTGCGAGAGCATTTTGGGAATGTGAATGGGGGAATACCAGACTGATCTCCATCTTTGTTTATCCAACACACAAAACAAGAGAGAGAGAGAGAGACAAGAAGACAGACAGAAAGGTTCATCTATAGCGGTGTGTGTGTGCGGGTGTGTGTGTGTGTGTCATGGATGACTCAGGCTCAGGCTCTTCTCAGCAATGAGAGAAATAGAGGGGGAACACTGACTCATCCAAACATGTGGACTCTCATACGCTGGTCACATGACAGAG
Source organism: Bagarius yarrelli (assembly GCA_005784505.1). Classification (NCBI taxonomy): domain Eukaryota; kingdom Metazoa; phylum Chordata; class Actinopteri; order Siluriformes; family Sisoridae; genus Bagarius; species Bagarius yarrelli. The sequence continues at coordinate 117,375 of VCAZ01000336.1, forward strand.
GCTTCTCCTCTTCTCGGCTCCTGATTGGTCAGAGCGCTGGATCCAGATCATGTGGCCCCTGAGACGCTGTTGGTTTTTTTCCATTTCCCACATGACCCCACGTTCTTTATTACTGATTATTTAACGGGAGGATGAACAGTAGCCGCTCGCTCGTCTCACTGGAGAAAATTGTTTCCAGAAGTTTCTCAGATCTGAAGTTCAGAATGATTCTGGTGAAACCCGGAGCTCCTCAGAACAAACACAGGACATGGAGGCAGATCAAAAGGCAACCTTAGTGAGGGTGCATAAAATTCTGGACTCGATCAGGTCTCTCTGTACGTAGATGAGGTTACGTCCCACCACACAAGGTTTCCGATCCTTTGAATTAAAGTGGTAGCTCAATGGTTGATGTGTTGGATGTCCACTTTTGTGAATATGAAAGGTTCCACCGTGATTGTTGTGGTTGTTGTTTTTTGGGCGTCGTCCTCCTCGAAACTTTAACAGCGGCACTGCGTTGTTGGGTTTTTTCGAGCTCAGTTCTGATGGATGGAGATGTTGTAGATCAGGGGTGTAAATCTAACCAAGCTGCCACTGAGGGGCCCCTGAGGAAGGCCCTTATCTTAAACTTTCTGTAAGATCCCTACAGTTTTGTACTGAGGTCGGGTGGAGATCATACGGAGGTAAATAAGAGTATCGTTAGTGGCGTGAGATGAATCTGTGTAGAGGACGGCATGTTCCTGTTACGCCACTGAATATTAGCTAGCGAATGATTCATGCTAATGTTAATCCCTCTCCGTGTGCCAAAATATCAACGTTTACTAAAGATTTACGACATACGACGCTTTAGGTTCACATCTCCTTTCCGTGGAATCTCATTTGTTCAAAAACTTTTGAAGCTTTTTTTAAAATCTCATAAATCTTAGCACTGATTTCCGTCCTTCAGGCTACGCTGTTCGCGATGAGCTACGGGACGACGCTGCGTTACGAAACACGCCAACTGCACTCGGGCGCCATGTTTATCACGCCTCGAGTTCAGTTCGGTTCAGTTTCACTCAGTTTACACGTCCTACCACCACACCCTAAAAATACACACACACACACACACAAACATGCGCACAGCGCTGCTTTTGATATTTACTCGTCAACCTGTAATGAAGCTCTGACACAGGAGACGTTAAAAAAACATTAATAACCTGCGCTACAGTCGGCGCTGCTGACCACCAATCAGAAAGCCGGACTGCGTCTTTTCCCTTTCTGCTCCTCACTTATCCTGAGTGAGACAACAGACATGAGAATAAATCCGAGATTCCACCAGATTAAAAATAAAAATAAAAATGAACTCTTATCTCACTTCCTGGTTAAACTGAACACTGAACAATATTTTACAGCTCACAGCATCAGAACATCTGCATGAACATCTGCAGGAACCTGGTGCAGAACCTGCTGGTGAGGTCAGATAGATTGACAAATGCTGATGGAAAAGAAGAGTGTTTACTTTAACGTCAGTAGGTGACGGGTTTGAAGGAGGCTCATGATTATCTCTCACCTGTCAATCACGGAGAGAGACTAGCCAATGGCGTGCAGGTGTGTGAGCTCAGGAATGTGTGAGTTCCGCCTCCGCGTGAATCATTAACACTTTAAACAGTTAAAACATGGGATATTTTTCAGCCGAGAAATAAAACATATAAAGTACAAAAAAAACGTAACATTATTCACTAACTCACATTTCTGCTCACAATAAAAAAAAGTAGCAGCAGCAGCAGCTCTGTGATTGGCTGCCTTCCATCTGCGCCTATTTCTTTGTTAATATGTTTGTGTGTGTGTGTGTGTGTGTGTGTGTGTGTGTCACAGCAGTTCACGGTTACATTTTTTTCAATAAACGCTGTGACTTTGGCAGAATTTTTTTGTACTCTGTGCTGAAATGTTAGAAAAACACTGTTGATGTGCTCAGTGTTCACAGTGCTGCAGTGCATCGTGGGTAATCCGCCCGAGAGCGATTCTGACGATCAGATCCACGTGTTTCAGTGTCACACTAAATTCCGAATAATAAGTTAAAGTAAAGAGAACATTGTGAGGAAGTCTGTGAGCTCACACACAGACACACACACAGACACAGACACACACACACACACACACACACACACACCACCTTTGCCTGTCACCCGTGTTCATCAGCACCACCTGATAATTGATTAAGTCAATTTACAGAACAAACATGAAACGAGTCACACACACATACCGAGCAGCAGTGTGACATGTGAGGGGGCGGAGTTAACGGATGAAAAGGGCTGAGGGGGCGGAGCTGTAATTGTTTGTTATCAGTGAGAAATCAAAATCTTGACAAGAATTCGTTATAAAATAAAGTCGTGTGATTGGTTGTTAGAAAGCAGCTGGTCAAACATTTGTAAGGGTGCCATCTAGTGTCAGGAAGACTGACAGGCTCAAAGGATTTTAACGATTCATGGATTCACTTCCAAAAAACGATTCTTGTGCTAGCGATTAACAGCTACAGCTAACGCTTAACCAGGAAGAGCTGTCTGTTCCACTCTGATGATGTCAGTCTGGCCACGCCCCTTAATTCTCCTCTCACGGTCAGCTGAAAGTTACACATGATCACCAATCAAATCATACAGACAGCTATTGTCTACGATCCCATGATAGCATACTGCACACACACACACACACACACACACACACACGCACACACACACACTGCTTTTAAAAACGGTATGGTTTTTATTATAGTGTTATTGTGAATCATTTCATACACACACTTTTTCCCTCTAATATATGAATCGATCACATGACTAACACCAGTCTAAACAAAGTGGTGTGTGTGTGTGTGTGTGTGTGTGTGTGAATAGAACGCAAGTTAAACTGGTTCTGTGGCTTTGAATTCTCTGAAAATAAGGAATATGAATGTGGATTTGTTTGAACTTTTCAGAATGACTGAGGTCACGGGTTGACATGTGAACTTGAATGAGGTCAAAGGTTAAACTGTTAAAACACTTTTAGGACCTCAGTGATGTCCGGAGGGACTTTTAAATTCCGCTGCCAAAAAATACATATAGAAATTTATACAGCTTTTTTCCACTGCACGGGGTGTGTGTGTGTGTGCGTGTGTGTGTGTGTGTGCGTGTGTGTGTGTGTGTGTTAAACATAAACAATATTAAACGGTAATGTAAGTAATGATGTAACTGTTTTTTTATACGATTATGATGAAAGTCCTCCAGCACAACACAACAGCGCTCTGGTTTCGTTTGTGTGTGTGTGTGTGTGTGTGCGTGCGTGTGTGTGTGTTTGTTAGGTTGATCTGTGCGCTCATGAATATTCATTAAGTGTTTTGCACTGTTTAAAATATCCTTATGATAAAACTACGCTGAGGTTGGTGTGGTGCGTGTGTTTGTGTGTGTGTGAGAGCGAGTGTGGTGTTATATACAGCTGTGTGTGTGTGTGTGTGTGTGTGTGTGTGTGTGTGTGTTGGATATAGATGTAAATGCAAGAGAGAAGTAAAGGTGATGATCACTCACTTTCATCTGTAAGTGTTTGTCATCACACCAGTGTTCTTCAGTAAGCTGCCTGTGTGTGTGTGTGTGTGTGTGTGTGTGTGTGTGTGAAGACCACAAGATTACTGCTTTACTTTATAACTCTGAACACAGGTACATTACAGCTGCTGAAGTGTGTGTGCGCGTGTGTTACTTGTTTGAAGTGGAGCCAGCTGTGTGTGTGTGTGTGTGTGTGTGTGTGTGTTAGCCAACTAACAGATATACATGCTGATAGTTCACATGTAATCATAAAGAACTGTATATATTACACACACACACACACACACACACACGTCCCAGCACTGTGACTGTTTATTTATATGTTATTACTCATTTATTAAACTTTAGTGAATAAATTATTTATCAGCTTCAAAAAAACATTTTAGTTTGTTATTTAATATAAAAAATATATCGATGTGAATTTTAAAACACACACACACACACACACACACACACACACATCATACAGCGTCATTCTGCGCTAAAAATTAAATAAAACAAATGAACTTATTTGATCTTTTTTAATAATGTATTTAGGAAATAAATTATTTCTAGTTGAGTTTTTGCAGATATCTTAATTGTTTAATATTTTTTCCTTGTAGCATCTCGGCCGTGTTTCCCGGCGTGTGTTTCTGTGTTTACATTCTGTGTTTAAGTGAATAAAAACTGTAGAATTATTTTTTTGTGTTATTTTTTTTAATTCATTAAAATTTGGAATGTGAATAAAACAAGGAACAAAAAGCTAAAAATAAACTGGTGTTTTTTTCTGATGGACAGAAACTCGTCACACACTGAATTAAACACCGACGCTTTTGTACTGAATAAAAACAAGCGCTCGTTTTCATAAATCCGCTCTGAGCAAAAAGAAAACATTATTGGCAAAAAAACTATTCAAATAAAAGGAAAAAAGGAAAAGAAAACGCACCCTGTGTTTATCCTCTCTTCTAGTTTCGACATGTGTTCCTGCTCCCGAGAATGAGAGATGATAATGAGATAATAATAATAATAATAGAGATAATAATGATAGATAATAATAATAATAATAATGAGATAATTATAAGATAATAATAAATACTCAGATAATAATAATAATACTCAGATAATAATAATAAATCTCAGATAATAATAATAATAATAATGAGGTAATAATAATAATAATAATAAGAGATATAATAATAATAATAATAATAATAAGAGGTAATAATAATAATAATTAATAATACTCAGATAATAATAATAATAATAATAATAATAAGAGATAATAATATAATGAGATAATAATGAATAATAATAATAATACTCAGAATAATAATAATAATGAGGTAATAATAAATAATAATACTCGATAATAATAATAATAATAATAATATAATAATAATATAATAATGAGATAAATAATAAATAATAATACTCAGATAATAATAATGAGGTAATAATAATAATAATAATAATACTCAGATAATAATAATATAATAAATATAATAATAATAATAATAAGAGGTAATAATAATAATGATATAATAATAATATAATAATAATACTCAGATAATAATAATGAGGTAATAATAATAATACTAGATATAATAATAATTAGGTAATAATAATAATAATCTAGATAATATAATGAGGTAATAATAATAATAATAATACTCAGATAATAATAATGAGGTAATAATAATAATAATAATACTCAGATAATAATAATCATAACGAGATGATAAATAGTTTATTATCCTGTAAACTCGGTCACCTTTAGTTCATTATTTACGCAAAAAGACCTCATTAATCTGTCACAGCTTTAGAGAGTGAGACAGGAAGTGGATTAGTGAGCAGTCTAAAACTTTGCGCGCACACACACACACACACACACACACACACATACACACACATACACAACACCCTTTTCAAGAGATGAGTCATCCAAATAACGAAGTCTTTTTCAAAGAGCAAAAGATTTGTTTGAAGAATGTGCACACACACACACACACACACACACACATACACAGAGACGGATGTTCCCAAAATCAGCGCGCCGGCAGGCCAACGAGGCGATACGCTGAGTCAGCAAACATCACCACTCTACCACATCACACACCACCACTTCTCATGTGGGTCCAATCTCCATGTGCGCCTTGACCTCCTTCACATACACACACTCAAACACGCACAAAGTGGAAATATAGTGAAAGACTTCCACTTCAATATGAACACAAAGAGTCACACACACACACACACACACACACACACACACACACAGTTTAACAACCCATCCAGCGGTCTGTAGAGAACAAGCTGCTGTCAATCCAGTGATATTAATCAGAGTTGGTGATGAATTCATTCAGGTTTTTATGAAGGAGTGTGTGAGTTTGGATGGTTTTTATAGTCAAAAACAAATTAAATTAGAACAATTTTTTTACAGACGACAGTAAAAACCCCATTGTGAGGTTTTTAACACCACGCGGACGAGAATGAAGATCTTTTGCTGTATTTTAACCTAAAAACTCACAACGGAAAGAAAGGCTTCAGTTATAAATCCCAGCTTAAACACAGAAAATAAATTAAAACAATTAAAGGAAAGAGAAATTAAGGGAAATGAATAATGAAACATAAATCAACAAAATTGTATCACACTAAAGATTCGAGTACATTAAAAAACGATTTTATTTAATAAACTAAAATAAAAGAATGGCTGAAAATCCAGTCTAAAATTTATGTTTATTGTTTAATTCAACTGATTTTTGAAAATGAGGTCCACGAATGTGTGTGAGGGTTAAATAAGTTTATTGTTGATTTATTATTGAAAATGAAGATGAATTATTGGGTCTTTTGTTTACAGATCACCAACACACTGTTCTTATTCCACTTCTCTGGAAAAGGCCTAAGCGTCAGTAGACTGCAGAGGATCTTATTCCATAATTAGGAGTCATGACAGAAATGTGTAGATGGGATATGGTAAATTGTGGACACTCTGCTGGAGGGACTGATCGAGTTGTCCTGCATGTCTTATTATGTCCAAACGTGTGACCAAACAGCGAGATCTTTTGGTGAATGCTGGTTCTTCCAGTGATCCTGCTGCTGGTCCCTCACAGAGGGTCACTCGGTGAGATATTCATGCTCAGTGCAGTAATTAGTTTTCCTTCACCGTGATTGGCCAAGACGTTTTTTTTTAATGTGATTAAACTCACAACAGGATTTTTGCGTGCAGAAACTTGATGAAGCTCATGAGACTGAAACGTTGGTGATAAAACGTTTCGATATTTTTGGCAGGTTTGGTGGTTTGACTTTTCTTTGCTTTTATGCCAAGTTGAATTTCTATCAGATCATTTTGAGTAAAATTGGGGGAGATTATATGTAATTGTTCTTCAGAGAGCTGAACGAGGAGCCACAGATTCACACAGCGGCTGCATGGGAACAATGACGATTCCCACAGTAGGTCTGATCCCTAAAGTCTGATCCCTGTGAAGTCCTGCACTCAAACAGAAAAGCTTCAGGGCAACTGGAAAGCGTGAAAGGTTTATAAATCATTAACTGAGCTACTGACAGTGCTGAGAAGACGAGCATCGAGACATGAGGATAGACATGAAAAAGAGAGAGGGAGGGAGAGAAAGAAAATGAAAGAGAGAGAGAGACACAAAAAGAGAGCAAAAGTAAGAGAGACAAAGCAAGAGAGTGAGAGAGAGAGGGAGCGATGGCAAGAGAGAGCGACAGAGAGAGGGGGATTGAGAGAGACAGAGAGAGAGCAAGAGAGGGAGAGAGACAGAGGGAGAGATTGGGAGAGAGACAAAGAGACAGAGAAAGAGACACAGCGAGACAGAGACACAGGAAGAGAGAGAGAGAGAGAGAAATAGACAAAGAGAGAGAGAGAGAGAGAGAGAGAGAGAGAGAGAGAGCGATCTGATCTGACAGGTTTCAGCTCGCTCTTCTTATGGAAATGTGCTGGAGACACTTCAAGCGTTCCTGTCGTGGGAAACGTTATTCTGGATCATCGTGACGTGTCATTTATTCTAAAGCTTCTCCAAAAAAACCTTAGAAACAAACCTGCAGGAGACGCAATTACCTGGTTAACAGTTTAAACAAAGATCCATATTCAAATGATCGTCACCTGAATTGGAGTGTTTGCATGCGGTGGAGCGGTGGTGCAGGAAGCCCTGAGGGGCAGCAGGTATCTGATATCTGCCAACAGGTTGGCGGTGGATGAGGAGTGACGCCTGCCCCCGAGCAGAAGAGTGATTAATAAAAAAAATGGCTCAATAGCAGAGGGTTCGTCTTTTTACAAAAGATTCTACACAGTCATCAACAACGCTCGAACACACACACACACACACACCACACACACCAATTTCTGTGGTGCTTTTGATTGACTGGATCTCACAAAATCCAACTAGTGCACAATAAAGTCATCATCAAATCATAGACCGTCACCTACTGAACTGAATCGAATCATACTGATTCGTAGTACTGTTACAGTTTTGAATCAGAATCGAATTCATACTGATTCAGTAGTACTGTTACATTTTGAATCAGAATCGAATCATACTGATTCAGTAGTACTGTTACATTTTGAATCAGAATCGAATCATACTGATTCAGTAGTACTGTTACATTTTGAATCAGAATCGAATCATACTGATTCAGTAGTACTGTTACATTTTGAATCAGAATCGAATCATACTGATTCAGTAGTATAGATCGATTTTAAATCAGAATCATTTGGTTAGTGTGGATTTAGAGGCTTCACTAACAAATAAATCGAAATAAACATCAGAGAATCAGATTTTTTAGTGTTACAATCAAAAACCCAGAGAAATAATGTCCGTGTTTATGTAGTGTTAATAATGGAACAGAGGATTCGTTTTACTGAATCACTCAAAACTCATCTGACTCACTTCTGCTGATCAAAATACACTTCAGAATCATCACAGAGGCAAAAAGTAAATATTAACCACCGAATAAAGATTACAAAAACTGGTCTTAAATTATTCATTAATTGTCAGATAAAGATTCCAGATCATTTCCAGGAGAAAGTACTGAAACTCGGAGTATTTACGAAGACCTTTGTCATTTTCTCACTTCTGATTTTGCACATCGAAGCACAATTCAATTTTTGCAAAGGCGGTGTTTTGTGTGCCGAGCCCAACGGAAGCCGTGTGTGTGTGTGTGTGTGAGAATGTGAAGAGGTCCAGCGTCTGGTCCGGAGAAGTCGCGCTGAAGGATTGGGTCGTAACCTCTAAAGTATTCTGCTTTCTATAGCATGACTGTGCTGAGAGCCGCGGGACTAAAACAAACAGAGAGAGAGAGAGAGAGAGGAGACGAGAGAGAGAGAGAGAGAGAGAGAGAGAGAGAGAGAGAGAGAGAGAGACATGGTGACTCATCACTCCCACATAAAACATACCTGCGAGGGTAAAAGAGTTCAGTCACACAGACACCCAGAACCGCAAACAAACCAACCTGGGCAACGACCACGACACCTCACGGCCAAAACCCAGCACAAGCATTTACATAACGCCTTAAACTGTAGCTCTCTCTCTCTCTCTCTCTCTCTCACACACACACACACACACACACACACACACACACACCCGTAGCTCAGCTCTATTGTTGAAAAAAGTGTAATTAATCAAATGTAATAATAATAATGGTGCACAGGAAACCCTGACCAATGAAAAAGCAGCTGAAGATAAAGAAGCTGTATGTAAAAATCCTCATTAGAATAAACAAATCCTGAACTGTGACACACGGACACCGGATTATTGCAGGATTTTCTCCAAAGCGTCTCGTTCGGTTTCTCATCAGAGCTCCACGGTACACGACTATCAAAGATCAGCTCAGCCTCGGAATCAGAATCCAATCCGATCCGATTTAGTGAATGTAAATAATCAGATCGGTTTCAACACCAACATCAGCCAGATGTTTATATTTACATTAGGAACTGAAAGGTTTTTTTATTGTTGATGTAAGACTAAAAGATCGTCACATCCCATAATAAACGGTTGCTTTAAGGAGCGAAACTGAGTAAAAGTTCACTGGAGATGATGTGCCTCATGCCCCAGACTGCAACACAGAAAGGGCAGAAGGGCGACAGGCGTTACTGTCACACCACACGCAGGGCCGCCGATGCCGACAGCACAGATGAGGAAACTGTCTCAGGAGGACACTGTCTCAGGAGGACTGGGGAGAAAGTTAATCAGAAGACATTCTGTTCCGAGTGATTCAGACACGTGTGGTGAAACGCGAGCGGCGGGATTCATGGGTTTCAGTGAAAAATGTTCTAGAAGGTTCCAGGTTCTCGAGTCGGTTGGTGTGTGATTGAGAATGTGAAGGAGACGTTTGTCACAGGTTCACCTAAACACCCGACAGTTTTATTGCCGAGGATTTTTGCACAGAGTTTCATATTGTATATAAACGTCCTCCCCTTGCAGTGTGTGTGTGTTTCATTTTGCTGAAGGTGCGAGCGAAGGAGGTTACACACTCCTCCGAGTGCAGCGCCACATACAGGTGACCTTGCTCTCGTGTACTTGGCCTGGATTTTGCTGGTAGTGGAAAGATAAGCGTATCCACACACACACACACACACAGGTCAATAAGAACATTGAGAAAAGTTTGAACATGTTCACATAAACGCTCAAAAAACTACCAATTCAACTCTCCCTGTTTCTGGAATGCAGGATGTGTGTGTTTGTGTGTGTGTGTGTGTGTGTGTGTGTGTGGGAGGAAACGTTTTTTATCAGAGCACTTGGTAATGCTAAGAATGAGGATGTGGCGTTGGGCCTAGCGATCAAAACCAGACCTGAGAACATGCTCACACACTCGCTCGCTTTCCCGTGCACACACACACACACAATTACATTAACCTATCCATATTAATGTGATCAGCTTCATTTATCTCTCTATCCATCTTTCCTTCTGCTGTGTGCGTCTCTCTCTATCTTGTCCCTGTGTGTGTGTGCGAGAATGTCTCTGCCCAGTCAGAAGAGGTTTCATTATTTAGCACGTTGCTCCAGACAGGGAGGTGTGTGTGTGTGTGTGAGAATGTGAGAGCACAACACACACGCACCATCATTGAATTCCAACAGCCAAACCCCGAGACAAGATGCAGAGACAGAGTGCCCTCTAGTGAGTCTACAGAGGCAGTGCAGTCTCGCTCTACCTCTCATACACACACAGTTTATATATATGTTCCAGGAATCTTTATTGTTTAAAGAGTAAATGTTACACTACAATTTATTCTTGAGGACGTTTTTGGCTCTGAGGATGTTTTCGATAAAGGTTCCTGTTCCCGAAGAAACATCTGTAAAGATTTTCCAGCCACCAGAAAAGACAGTCAGATCAGAGCAGGAGTGATAAATAGAGCTACGCTGCTCGGGGTCCCTGGTAGTAGGAGCTTTCTAAAACTAAGCTAATGTATGAGGAAGAGGGAAGCTAGCACTTTGATCCAAAATGAAGGTCAGCTGGACGTCTGCGTCACAGAGCAAAGTTTTTCCACATCGATTGCTTAAAATCACACACACACACATCTGCACAGGGGTTAACACTCATTACGGAGCTTTGGGTTTCTCATATGAACCAATAAACATCTGCTGTAATTTTGTGATTACTGTCTGTCTGACATAAATTAAAGTGAACACACACACACACACACACACACACACACACCCCCGGTTGGGTATTATCTGATTAGACCCAGATGGTTCAGAGTGTGTAACAGTGTCATTCCAGCAATGGTGCAACAGTCCCTGCCAGATGTTTCTACATCTACTTTAAAAATCTCTTGACTTTCTCCAGTTCCCTTTCACCACGATCCTGATTTATTTCACCCTCCTGCGTCTTCACACACACACACACACACACACACACTTTTTTATAGGAGTCGTCCTTTGTTCTTAGGAAAACTTGGTAAATATATTGAATGGAGAAATGTCATTAGGACAGCGAACTGTGTGACTCGAAACTGAGCCGGGACTTGAACAGAACACACGACATGCAGTGAACAAAGAGTTTTTTTAACATGCTGCATTCCTGTTTTTTGTCAGAAACACTGTTTGGGTTTATTTAACATATTAAATAGTATTTTAACCCCAGGGTTTCCTGGTAAATATTCATTTTTATCAACAGTGATTACATTTTGCAACCATATCTATTTTTTATTAATAATTAATAAAAGTTAAATAATGAAGCATGTATTTAACACATTTCACAAGCTGTTTGAATCAGAATGAAGACGATTAGAGCAAGTGCTGCCATCTACAGGCTTAATGTGTTCAATACACTCAACTGCACTGCACCCACATGTTCCAATGATCAGACTGAACCACTGCATGAGATCAGATCTCAAGAGATCCAGTTAACAGAAGAATGTAACGGTGTGTCATTACAGCAAATCCACACAGGAATAAATTCGGTAACTGATCTAAAGCTCGGAGATCCACGCCACTTTTTTACCCTGATTAAAAAAAACGCTGTCAAACAAATCGTGTGTTAAAGTCGAATGGCGGATTTTGGTGAGTTTTGCATCGCATAAATAACGCATAATCATCATAATCAGCCCATTTTTACTTTTGTCGCCATTATACAGAATAATAAATTACATAGCAAATTCAGTTCAGAGTTATTGCAAACAAGAAATCGCTAAAGCCTCCAAAACAGACAATAAATCGTCATCGCAATTATTGATTTGACAATTAATCATCACCCAAAATTGATCATCGTAACAGTCCTTAAAGATTCACACACTTCACTAAAATCCTGCACCGTCTCATAAAACACACGACCCATAAAGTGTTTTTTACCTGTGAATAAGATTTTATTCTGCTGTTTGGGGATCATTAAAATCAGAGAGGAGCTTCACCTTAAACATCAGGTCTAAAGAAGAAGCTTGTGTTGTAGCGACACCTGGTGGACAAATCTGACATTTATTTAGTTTTTAATCCAAATCTCCAGCTGTTGTTGGATTAGTTGTTTTGGTATTTTACTATTTTAAAGCGTATAAAATGCGACACACTTTGAATGTTTTACTAGTTAATTACAGATATAAAAATGTTTGTTATTATTGTAAACACTGGGTGTTATTTAGGTCTAATTCATAGGCATTTTATTCACCAGACATTTTATCAAGCTGTGTGTGTGTGTGTGTGTGTGTGTGTGTGAGAGAGTGTAAACACAATATTTACCTTACCTGCACAGACCAGTCATGCAACAAAAATCATCTTTCCGCAAAAGACACTTTTCTTATGAAGTGGTTTATTTTCTGTGCATGACGCATTAACCCCTAAAACTAACCCGCTGAAATAACTGAAATATCTGAACCAAGTTTTTCTAAATCAGTACATTAAAATCAATCTGCCGATAACTAACACATGGGAAAATAAATACCACACCTGAACCTCTAAAACAGTCAGAAAGAAGCAAATAGATGAAACGATAGTTGAATTGTTGAAATGAAACTAAAAGGAAATTGCCTTTCCCTCTCCAGGCTCCCCCCACCGATCTCTTTTACCACGGAAATCATGGGTAGGTTGAGGTTTATTCCTCAGCGTCTGCGAACTGGTCCGTCTCGATGCTGGACACGTGTTGGATCCACCGGACAGGCGGCGTGTGATGCTGGGACGGGTTGTAGTGCTGTGGGTGTGGCCTCGGGGCACAAGGAACCGAGTACAGGTTCATCTCACACAGCGCCAACTTCAGCGCTTCCTCAGCATCTACACAAGAACAGAAGGAGTTATAGGTCATAGGTCAAACTGTGAACCTGCGACAAACATAAAGCTGCTTTAATGCAGTGAAAATGCATTGCAAGCGGGAATTTCATACAGTGTTAAACTGACGGACAGAATCGGGCATTAATGTGGCTTTAACAATAAACGCAAATGTTAACCATTGAAACGTCACCAGGACTGGAGTTAGACTATTATCAGGTCCTGAAGTGGCACAATAAACATTTGGTTTATTAAGAAATAAATAATAAAAACAATGTCTTTCCCTGGTAAAAAGATGTAGAATTACAGAGGAACTGCGAGTTATGATGAAGCATTTTTGGTGTCAGGGCCCGAAACCTTGGTGTCCAGTGGGAACTAATGACGTCAGTGGGAGGAGCTTCTACCAAAGCCAACCACAAGATTAACAAAGACGAAGAATTAAATCTTTTGTTAAAGATGGACAGAAAAGACCAACACACTGTCTACCATCAGGACCACCAGCACAACACAACAATGAATGGAAGGAGAACAAAACACACAGATGAGAAGATAAGTGGGTAAAAATTTAGTTCTCCTGGTACCCTAATCCAGATCCCAATCCAGGGGTGTCCAAACTCGTCCCAGAGGATCAGGTGTCCTGCAGAGTTCCAGAGCTCCAACTTGCCTCAACACACTAACCTGTCATTTTCAAGTAACCCTAGAAAGATCTTGATTAGTTGGTACAGGTGTGTTTGATTAGGGTTGGAGCTAAACTCTGCAGGACACCCCGTCCCTCCAGGACTGAGATTGGACACCACTGCTGTAGACCCATTAAGATATTAGGAGTGAAAGTGTTCCTTTCTCTGGGTTTGGACACGGGGACATTTGTCACTTGGGGATGTGGGAGTTCAGTGGTTTACAGTGCTGGGCTTTCATTCCCAGGACTACCAAATGACCACTGCCGGGCCCCTGAGCGAGGCCCTTAACCCCGATTGCTCAGTTATATCGAGGAGTTGAATAAGTCGCTCTGAATAAGGACGACATACGAATGTTAAATGTCTTTTTATTCAGTGGTTTATGACGTAAACAGCAGATTACCATAAGGTGTCTCACTGCTCTGTTCTTTCTCTTTCTCCTCCTCGATCTCCTGCTCCCAGTCCTCTTCTAGAGGACATCCGGTCGTCTCTCCAGTCGGGAATGAAACGGAATTCGGTTTATTCGTCTCTTTTCGCCGCTTTAACCGGTTCCTGAAGCTCCCTATTCGCTCCTGAATTCCGTCACCGGCCGGTGGCGCTGAGGTAAAAACACGTGACAGACGCCGACATTTGGGCGACACCTGAGGCATTTTACCCAAATTAACCTGAAAACAACCCCCAAATGAGCGATTTCAGAGGAATAACAGAAAAATTAGGAGAATGTCAATCATTTAAAAACATTTTTTCCTTTTAATTTTTTTTTACACAATTAGTGACAGAAAGCACACAGTATCTCCTCAGCTGTGGAAACACAGAGGATTTCGCTAGCTAACGTTAGCTAAAGTGACCCTCAAAATGTGTTCAAATTATACGGATTATTAAACGCGTCAGTTAAAATAAAACTATTTGAAATTACATTTTAATAAATGTTAAATGTTTTATTAAAACATCAGTCGAAACTCACTGACAACTTTTTTTCGAGTTTTTAGCAAAATACGTTATCCGTGTTTTCCATTAAACTGACGGTTCCAGGAGTCGACTCCGATGTAAAGAATCGGTTCAAACATTTAAACGCTATAGTTTTTTTTAAACACGCACGGTAAAACCTTGATTTTAGATATTTCAACAGAAGATTAACATCTACTTTATTAAATGTAATGTAGGGCTAGGGTTAAAAAAAAAAAAAAGCAGCCGACTACCGGGGACGTTGAAACTTTAGCAGACTCTTGAGACTCGTTTTTAGAACCTTTAGAACCGCTGATTATTGGTGCCGATGATTTTGGAGGATTGTTCATCTGCTTTTTCTCTTTGTTTTCTGATTTCTTTGACATAAAATTCTTACAATCTCTCGATTTTAGTCATCAGTGTTGCTTTTTAATTAAGAGTCGATTCGACGATTTGAATCAAACGTTAAAATCTACAGAATCGACTCGGATTTGATTCTTACCAGTAGGACGCGTGTCCGCATGCGCTGGCTTTCTTCTGTTAAAAACTCTTCCTAGTGCATGAAGTGCAAATCCATTTAATATAATTTCTCCAAACATGTAGTTAGATTTAAACATTATTATTGGCTGTAACAAAATACCAGATACACTCGCCACGCTGTGCCAAGTAATTATGTAATTGGCTGGGAGAAGTCACGTGACATTTTAAAACAGAGATTAAATTTCCTTGTAATGTATAAGATCAGCTAAAGTTCAACATCATTATTACAAATTTAAGTGACATTAAACTTAATTATTATTAAGACACAACTCACTGAATTGATAGAATTTATTGGCAAAATCTTAGCCAAAGTTACATTCTACTGATCATCATATGTTTGCTCGTTCAGGCATGTTCAGGACAGCACAGCAGGTCCCTTACAAACAAGTAACAATACTCCAGTTCACATTAATAAATTAACTAAATTCTCATCCGAGGAATTTCATAAAACCTATACTATTTTTAAAAAATCTAAACAAAAGTCTAAGTTAACAGTCAGATGATGAATTGAGATGAAAAAAAGCCGTCATAAGCCAAAGCAGTCTGGTTAACACACACACACTCCTGCTTCCGTCGCTAATGTAGTGACATATTATTGCTTTTAGAACTAAAATAGTTTTGTAAAGAAGTGAAATGTACACTATAGAACTGAGTGTAGAAAAAGTGAGTGAAACGGTTCGAGTGTTAAACAGATATACAGTATTTACAGTTCGCTAGAAATTGCACTGAAATGAAATGAAAGAAAATGTGCAGGAAACAATCAGCAGGTCTGTCCATGTGGTTGAATTAAAAATAAGGCACAAACACTTCCAAAAAAAAGATAAGTGTGTGTGTGTGCAGTGTATTTCAGTGAAAGTTCACCCTGCAAAAAAACAAAAACCCACTATGTGACGCACAAATGCCAATACTGCTCCTAACCTGTGAAGGTGCAGAACGTTCCTCTCACTCTGAATAAGCCTGATACACTAGATCAGAGTAAGGGGATATCCAATTACTAGCTCATTTGCCTAACATTTGCATAGTAATGAGCATTAGATTAAAAAAAAAATGAATGCTGCAAAATGCAACGGTTCTGAAATAAAGAGAAGACCCTGAGGAAGAGGAGGAAGAGGGGGATGGTCAGCTTCAGCAGCATTATTTGCAACATCTTAAAAACAGGAAGCACTTTAAGCACAATGTGGAAACCTGGGGAAGATATTGTGATAGAAACAGTCACTTCAGGGTTAAATGGGGCGGGGCTACCATCAAATCCGATCAGCCAATCACGAGCCTGATCTTGAGAAACTACACTTGTTTGCTCAAAATCTAGATAACACTTCTACAGCTAACGAACCACTGACGTACCGTATCAGAGGCCTTAGCACTGCTAGCATTAGCTTTAAAAGGCACTAACCAGTTTCAAACACCGCCGCCACAAGTCAGAATCCAGCTTGTGATTGGCAGATAGCATTTATACATTTAGCTCCACCCCTTTAACCAGTGAATATAAAACTAAAAATCCTTTTTCCATCTTACACACTTTCGTTTTCAGTCTCTGACACTTTCTCAGATTTGTATTGTCCTCTGAAGAACTTACTTAACCCCAAAATCCATCCTGCAAACAGGAGCTACTAGACAAGAACAAAAATAAGACCATCACAGTTCTCTGGACGCTCTCAAACCTTCATCTCGCTGTTCCAGTGACTTTTCCCTTCAATCCAACACAGACAGCACTGAGGACGAACAACGTCCTGACCTTTTACCAAGTCTTCCACCTTCAGGACAACAGAGGGCGCCCTCTCCAGCAGCCAGTTTAGGTTTAAATCTCAAGAGTTTCTTATCAGTACTTAATCTCCAAGATGGAAGGATTGTGATCGAGGATGGATAATATAATCTTGTCCATGTACTGCCTGAGACAGACATTGATGTCCTCCTGCTCCTTCAGGGCTTCCATTAGCTGTGGAAAGACAGACGAGACCATTTAAATGTCCGCACCAGATTCACACCACAGCCTCCACTAACGCAAGTGTCAAAACTCCAGAACTTAAAACATCTCAGTAAAACGTGTTTTTAAAAAGGTTTACAAAGAACACACTTTTTCTCAGCCCAGAAACATCTACAGACCTGGTCACGGGAGGCGTTTTCGATTTCTGCAGCCAGGGACTGAGCTTTAGTCTGAGTGGAGATGAGGTTCTTGGCTTCATGGAGACTCATGCTGAGGATCTGACCGTTAAGATCTTCATTTTGTTCACGGAGCCTCTGGTTCTCCTGCAGGAGTCAAAATGTGATATAATCCAAGATCACTTCCCACATTAGTAACAGACACCTCTGTGTCTCTCTCTCGTCTCTCTCTGTGTGTCTCTCTGTGTGTGTCTCTCTCACGTCCCCCCCCCCCCCCCCGCACCCCCCCCCCCCCCAGTCTCAAGTCCCTCTCACGCCCCCCCCCCCCCAACCCCCCCCCCCCCCCATCCAGTGTCCCTCTCAACAACCCCCCCGCTCTCTTTGCCCTCCCTCTCTCGCTCTTATTCCGTTCCTCTTTTGGGCTCTCTCTCTCTCTCTCTTCACCCCCCCTCTTTCCATCCCTCTCACTCTCCCAGTCTCTCTCTCTCTCTGACTCCACCCCCCCCTTACTCCGACTCTCCGTCTCTGATTTGGAGCATACAGAGAGACACAGTTTTAGTTCTGATGTGTGATTAGTATCTGTCCCTTATTAATCAGAGGCTGCATTTACACCACATGTATCATGTGACCCAATTTTTTTTTTTTTTGTCTGTACACAAATGGAAAAAACAATAACGCACTGTTCACTTTAGAGAGAGAAAAATTATAACGCATTTTTTTGTTCTTGCAGGAAAGCAGTTCGTTTTAAAGACGATGTAAGCGGGTCAGGGAAAAAATCTAATCAAGACCTGCAGTGTAAATGCAGCTTTATAGACCAACGTTACCTCTGATTTAAGATCAGTACCAACAACTATAAGTCAGAAAAACAGCTTAATGTCTGATCTCAGGTCAGCTGTAACTGATTTAAACTGTGAACACACACCGTGATGCTTAATTTACAGACCAGCTGAAAGTTATGACTTCATGATGATGGAACGAAGAGTGAGTTAATGAAGTAACTACAGATCAGCGCTGTGCTGCGAGTCACATTCAACAGCTACACAACACACACACACACACACACACACACACACACCCACGCGAAATAAACACACAGATCGAACAAAGACAGAACACGGAATAAACACACAGACTGGAGACACAGACACACATGGAATAAACACACACTTGGATTAGCAGTTTTAGCAGCGGGAAAGGCGCGTGTGTGTGGTTATCACGGGTTAAAGAGGGATTTACTCGAAGAGCTTTACCGCGTAGAGAAGCGCACTAACACACGCTCGCTGCTGCAGGTCAGGGGGAAGTTCCTGCGAAACATAGTGCCATACATACATACACACACACACACACACACACACACTTCTTCGGCTGCGGCTCACTGTCACTCTCTTTCACTTTGGTGTCTATATCTGCCTCTCTTACCTTTCTTTTAGTTTTTCTCAATTTCTTTTCTTTCCCCTAACCTCCCACTCTGTCTGTCTGTCTCAAAATCCACCTCTCTGTCTCTCCTTTGCTCTAATCTTTCCATTTCTGTCCTTTAAATATTTTCTTTCTTTTGCTCCATAACATTTTCTCTCTCTCACTCTCCTTCCGGTCTCTCTCTCACTCTCCACGTGTCTGTCTATTTCTGGCTGTCAGGAAAAAGAGAAGGTAAACAGGAAAGTAAATGAAAAGAGAGAGTTAGACTGTAAACCCCTAAACAAACTGCATTCTGGGTAAATGACACTCGATTTAACTACCAGACGCTGTTGAAAGAACCGAGCGCTGCGTTTAAACGCTGACAGGAAGTGAGTTGTTGTACTGGTTATCGCGCTCACCTGTTTGAGCCTCTTCACTTCCTGTTCCAGTTCGTTCTCCCGGGTCCGTGTGACGTTATCTGATCCGAAGCTGATCGACGACCTGCGGATTCGCCCCAGACGCTCCGCCTCCAGCTTGTAGAGCTGCGAGTGTTCGAGTTCTCGCCGTAGTTCCTCAATCAGCTGCACACACAAGTTCAGATCAGATTTCATTAGGCTTAAATCTGGTTTTGTTTCAGTGAGATGGAATATTGGTTAAATAGTTCAATGATTATAAGAAGTTTAAAATGTTTTTAATGTAATAACATGTTATTTTGTTTGAAAGCTTATGTATTGTGATATACATTAGGCCTGTGTATCACGTTACAGCTAAAAATACAAAGCTTTTATTATTCTATCATTCATTTAATTATATCACCTGTAAAAACAATGTAAAATTTATTCATTAGCTTATAGTTATATTTAAAAATATTAAATCTATTTTATATTTTACAAAATTGGTCATTTCTTCAATTTTCTTTTCTAATGTAATTTACCAGTTTTATTTTTTAGGTTTTAGTTTTAGTGTTTCAACTATTTAAAAAGTAAAAAAAGGATAAAGATCTAAAAGGTGCTTTTAGGTTGCTGATGTTGATGACAAATCAATGATTTTAGTTAAATCCCAAGTTTTTTATTGAAAACTTCTTTTGGTCAGTAAAACCTGAGAGCAGGAGGATGAGAACCGGGTGCTGTCTCACCTCCTGCATGGCTTCTCTCTCTCTCTGGTACTCGTTCCGGTTCTGTCTCAGTTTGTCCATCATCTTGCTGTACAAGTCCATTTCATCTTTTAGGCGGAGACTCGTGTCCTCCAGCTTATCAGTCATCCGCTGCTTCTCCTGAAACATGCACACAAATCACATGCAAATTTACACACACACACACACACACACACACACGTCTTTAATTCTAAGGCAGCATAAAGGGAATAACTGATCTAGTGTACTGTGATTAAATTTCTAAAAACAAAAATTAAAGGAAAGTTCAATAAAAAAATAGTGCAAAAAAAAAAAATATCCGTAACAGTTTGGCAAAGTTTGTAATATCTAAAAAATAATTAAAGTTTTGATTTTCTAAATATTCTTTATGTGAGTTCAAACGCTGAGGGTTGTTTAACTTAACTGTACTGGTTAGTTGAATCTTTAAGGAAAACACACTTTAATTAGCTTTTTTGCCGCTTTAGCATGCTAAAGTTTCGTACTGTGAAAAAGCTTCATGCTGCAGAACATTTAGCACACAAGGCTAACAGTTTACTGAACGCGTAAACTATAAAAAAGCAAACTAGCATTCAGTATGCAACACCATGTCTACACACACACACACACACACACACACACACAAAGAATAAAGCTGCATTCCGTCGGTTTGTGCTGTGTACTTAAGCACAACATTACTATCCTCCCTCCGATCGCTAGTCAACAGTAAAACTGCACTGTTTTTGTTCTGTTTTAACTGCTGAATCAAATAAATTAACGTCAACAGCTACAACTGATTACTGTTTACCTCAGAAAATTAAGATACCACTACAATTAAGCTAGAATTATTGTTCTAACTTACTTTTACACAATAACAGTGAGAGCAAAAACACCACCGAACCAGCGGGAAGGTTAAAATTTTACCGCAGACGTGTGGTTGATTTAATATAGATAAATATTAACATGCTAAGACAATGAGACAAATTCTCAACATTTACCTCAGATTTGTCATTAAAATACTACAGATCAGCACCTGATGAATAAACTACAAATTTAGCTAGCAAGAAAATAGTTCCTACAAGATCATGTAACGTGTGTGTAAGTCTGAGAAACAGAAATACCCTCAGATTTATTGTTAAATATATACAGAAAGAGAGCCAGGGAGTGAATGATGTCTTAGCTGATTAGCAAACAGCTGCTAAGTCTTTAAGAGGTCATGTAAAGTGTCTGTAGAACTGGAAATGATGCAAAACACCGATATTTTCCTCGGATTTGGCATTAAATTACTGCAAATAAACACCTAGTGAATAAACTAGAATTTATTTAGATAGATGTTGAAACTGAAAATCAGGTGACGTGTCTGCGGGTCTGGGAATCAGACAAAACATTAACTGTACTTTCTTAACAAATCTGAGGTAAATGTTGAACATCTTACTGCTTGATCCAATATCACATATTAACCAGTTAGTACATAATAAAGTAATAATAAAGTCTGTAATATATAATACGACTATAATCACAGGGAATTTGCATGAAATTGAGACGTACTACATACGACGGGAATTTAAAGCGTGATCATATTTGACCTTAATGATGTTAAACAAGTTTAATTTAACTAAGCTACTCTAAGTGCTTGTAAAGTGCCTCGTCGCGGTCTTTCCGCCATTTAGCCATTTTTCTGCGGACTCCTGGGATAGTAAAGTGTGTATCGTGTACTTCAGACAACTAAAACAACACTGTGATAAGACTAACACTTCCTCATACTCAGAAACATGAGCACCGTGTCACAACCGAGAAACAGTTAAACTTCTCCAAAACACCCTGACACACTCACATTTAAAATGCGAACACACACACACACACACACACACACCTCATCAAGCTTCTCCGTCTGCGTTTTTAACCTGTTCATGCTGACCAGCATCTCCGTGTTCTCCACCTCCAACTGCTGAACCCTGACACCAAAATAACACACTGTTAATGAGAAACACACACTTTTCTCTCGTTCAGCCAATCAAAACGCAGTGTACAACCAAACCTGGAAAAATACTCAAAATAGATCACGTACTGCTGTGCATTAACTCCAAAAAACGATTCTCTTTATTTTATGTTAATATTTAGTGAATATATTTGTATTTATATGCTTATGTCATGTATATAAACACTTTATAAAGGTTTCATACTGATTCTTTAAAGTGAACGGAATCCTAACTGGGTTATTTAAGAAAGGAAATAAAAGTAACTTAACCACGCGTGTGTGTGTGTGTGTGTGTGTGTACCGGTTATTAAGCATCTCAATCTGTGTGTTTTTATCTCGCTCCAGTTTGTTGAGGGCGTCTCGATGTCTCCTCAACTCACTGTCCATGACCTGATCAGCTCGAGCTTCCTGTTCCTTTAGCTGCTCCTCCAGCTCATGTACTCTACACACACACGTTAATGTCTTTTTTTAGATCATACTTTCTAATGTAATGGTATGATGGATTGTAATGTTTGTAGGTTGGACTGACAAGATTCTGAAGGTGGTTAATTAAAAACATGGATTCCCCGTGTGTGTGTGTGTGTGTGTGTGTGTGTGTGTGTGTGTGTGTGTTTACCTATGCACTAGGGTTGTGTTCTCCTGTTTAAGTTTGGATTGCACATCGCTGTTCATTAGACACTCATTCTCCAGCTCAAACAGCTTCTTTTCCAACAGATTTACCTGCATCACACACACACAATCATTTGCAACATCTCAATTTATCGGTATATGTAAATGTATATGGGGTGTGTGTGTGTGTGTTACCTTGTCAGTAATGTCAGTATCACTATAATCAATGCTGATTTCTTTGAACAGATCTTCTGTGCTTCCGTTCCTGCTGCTGAGATTACTGTGGTAAAGCAACTGCCTGTGAACACACACATATATACACACACACACGCACTGAGAATGCACTCGCTTCTACTGCAAGAGAGAGAGAGAGAGAGAGAGAGAGAGGATGCACACTGCAGCAAAGCATGAGTCAGTTTTTAACGCATCTACATCACGCCCTAACACAAAAACACACGTTTTTACAATTACACACCATCAGTGTCGCTACGGCAACTAAAATTAACCAATTATAGACGTGAGAAACGTTTAAATTAAAATGATTAAAATGACACACACACACACACAGATGCATGCGTGTGTGCACTCGCATGTAGTGGATTTAACACACATGCACACACATTTGTTGATCACATGATCGCTGGGTTCAAACAAAGTGTGCTATGTTCTGACAGATGTTCCTCACTGGCCAGGTGTGTCGGTGTGTTAGGACTGGAGAGAGGCGAGAACTTCTGAAGCTGAGAGACAGTCCTCGAGTCAAGCACCAAAACACTGAGGGAGAAAAAACCTTAAACATCATCCTGACATCACGATCAACCGCGAGAGGAACAGAATGAAGACCTCACAATCCACTGCTCTAAAAAAAGATTGGAGACCATAAACATCTCCTCACCATCAACCTAAAGAACCCAAAGACCCGTCTGGAGTTCAAACCAGAGGTACAGGCGTGATCTACAAAAACATTATGTAAGTGAGATGAACCTGTACTAAAAAAATGGAAAGATCAAAGTGTAGATAAAGAAAGAAGCTGCTCATGATCCAAAGCTGCTCTCTGAAACATAGTGGTGGTAGCATCATCAGAGCTCAAGTTCACACAGCTGCTTCTAAAAGCTTCTCTCTGGGCTTTACAGATGATGGACCTCATGATGGAATGAATTTACTTTATTATGCAGCAAAAGAACAATCCAGAACACACCACAGCTCAGAAGTGAAGCTCAGCAAAGGGGAAGAACCCGAACCTCAGGTGAGGAACTGTTCAGCTCCTGATGATGGAGACTGAGGAAGAAGGTATCAGTAGATAAACATCAGGAAAAGAAGCTGAATCTGGTCTGGTACTCGCCGGTTTTACTTTATCTCGAACCCGAATGACTTTAGTGAAGCACAAAAATGTGTGTTACACAATCACACAACAGAAAGATCTCTGTTTGAACTGTTCTAATGACACACACACACACACCCCTAAACTCTCGAGTCACGTTTCTGTTGAGGTGTTTGAATTAATAAAAAAAATAAAAGCGCAAATGGGCACATTCCTCAGTGTGTGTGTGTGTATAATGACACAGTGTTGTATAATCTGCATAATACACACCTATTCATACTTGAAGATACACATATATGTATTAAATAAAACCTGTGTTTATACACACATAGGTTTTATTTAATACAGTGTAAAGAACAATGTGTGTGTGTAATGATTACCCACACACACTAACCCACCTGCCAAATGCTGTACTGGAAATTTTCTTGTTGGGGCTGAAAG
Organism: Bagarius yarrelli; assembly: GCA_005784505.1. Taxonomy (NCBI): domain Eukaryota; kingdom Metazoa; phylum Chordata; class Actinopteri; order Siluriformes; family Sisoridae; genus Bagarius; species Bagarius yarrelli. The sequence goes on from VCAZ01000336.1 coordinate 141,717, forward strand.
AAAAAAATAAATTAATTAAATTAAATCTCTCTCCCTCCCAAACACACACACACACACACACACGACATATTCCAGACTTCTAATAATTTGAATAATAAGTGTAATCAATGGTGAAGGTGTGTGGGATCCCAGGTTGATGAACTGGTCGGACGTGTTCCTCAGTCAGATTAACCCGAATTACACGCACACATATACACACACCTGTGTGTTTTGAGGTTCTTGAGTCGGGTTTCGAGTTCATTGAGCTGAGCGACTTTTTTGCAGCAGTTTGAGCAAAACACCTCATGTTCACTGCTCATCTGTCTCACCTTCTGTGGAGTGTGAGCCGCACTGCAGAGAGACACATACAGACAGAGAGACAGCGAGATACAGAGAGAGCAAGAGATACATCGAGAGAGATACAGAGTGAGAGAGAGAGAGAGAGATACAGAGTGAGAGAGAGAGAGAGAGAGAGAGAGAGAGATACAGAGTGAGAGAGAGAGAGAGAGAGAGAGAGAGAGAGTGAGAGAGAGAGAGAGAGAGAGAGAGAGAGAGATACGAGAGAGAGGTAGACAGAGTGAGAGTGAGAGGAGAGAGAGAGAGAGAGAGAGAGAGAGATACAGAGTGAGAGAGAGAGAGAGAGAGAGAGAGAGATACAGAGTGAGAGAGAGAGCGAGAGAGAGAGAGATACAGAGTGACGAGATACAGAGAGAGCGAGAGCGAGAGAGATACAGAGCGAGAGCGCGAGAGAGATACAGAGTGAGAGAGCGCGAGAGAGATACAGAGTGAGAGCGCGAGAGAGAGAGATACAGAGTGAGAGCGCGAGAGAGAGATACAGAGTGAGAGCGAGAGATACAGAGAGAAAGAAAAGAAAGAAAGACAAAGCAAGGCAGAGTATTAGTCATTTAGTTTATTTTGTTTTTCTTCTCTCTTTTTTTGTCATTCTTCAGCTCTATATTCTTTCTATTCATCTTGTCTTTTATCATCATTTTCTCCTTCGTTTATTCTGTTGATCTTTTGTATCACATGCTCTCGTTCTGCTGTAAGAACTTTTATAATTGCCATTAAAAAGTTATTTGAAATATAACCAATAAAACAAACGAGTAATTTATCCCTGCATCATCAGCGACTCGTCACTAGAGTGTGTGTGGAATAAACTCAGGGCTTCACTCGCGCTGATGTGGATGTTCACGTGGAGTCTGTTTACTTCTGCTATAGTGCATTCAATAGCAGAACAATATAAAGTGTGTGTGTGTGTGTGTGTGTGTGTGTGTGTGTGTGTGTGGGTTGCAAGATTTGCAGCTAGAGAGAGATGTCATGGGTTGCATCATTTGTTCAGTTAAATCTGTGAAATCATTTGCATCTGTTCTGTTACCTGCCTGACTGTGAACACACACGTTGTCAGACACGCAGACACACACACACACACGCACCTGGAGGGTACAGAGGACCCGAGGTCCGAGAACCCGTTAGCATGCGTCTCATCCTCAGGGCTGACGGGACTGTAGTCAGCGTCTTCTCCTTCTCCATAATCCTCAAACTGTTCCTCGTTTAGAGAGTGAGTTGAAAGGTCAGAGGTCACGGACGGGTTCAGGCTCAGCTCTCCGCTCCTGCAACATCCAATGACCTCACAGTTTTAGCATAATTTATTCGTTTCTATTCGTACGCTGTGGGCTAAGCTATGTTAATAACACTAACACACCTTTCCATAATCTCACAGAAACTAGAGGAAGGACACGCCTCCAGGAAACAACCAACACACCGTCAGTTACAGGTACTAGGGTTAGTCTGGAATCAACTGCATTGTGTCTGACGTCAGCATGAGCAAGCGATTGTGTGCGTTTGTGTGTGTGGACACTTCTGTCTACTTACTTTTGCCGAGGTAAGGACATTTGGAGTCCTTCTTCTTTGTCTCCTCCTCTTCCTCCGTCTGATAGATCAGATCCAGCAGCGCTCTCGATGGCGCTGTCCCGGTCTGACTCCCGAGCCTCCTCATCGTCATACAGCTCCCTCACAGACACAGACATAACCTCCCTGAGCTACAGACAGACAGACAGACAGACAGACAGACAGCCAAGAGATCAATATTCTGAATTAATCCTGTTTGAGATAATCTAATAACCAAGAGAACAAGAACACATCCATAAACACACACACACACACAAATGTAACACTGAGGTGGGGCAGGAACACAAGCTTTAATCTCAGAGACACCACAGGGACCTAAAGCATCATGCGGCCAGCAAGCAATATTTACATTTACAGCAGGATTACAGTTAAGCTCATTTATGCAACTCAGCTTTTGAGGATTTAGAACCATAATTAGGGCAGAACAGTGGAAGCCTGGTGGTTCTAGGATTTGAGCTCACAACCTTACATTCAGTAGTCCAACATCTTAATCACTTCCCAACACAATGACCTAGAGCAGTGGTGTCCAAACTCGGTCCGGGAGGGTCGGGGTGTCCTGCAGAGTTTAGCTCCAACGCTAATCAAACCACCTGAACCAACTTAACTTCTTGCTAGGTAGACTCGAAAGCAACACAAAGACCTTCAGCAGCACAAGAAGCAGGAGTGACAGTAGAACCTTTGTGGTTCAGGTGTTGGGGGCTGTTAATCAAAAGATTGTGGGTTCAATGCCCGGTATCACCAAGCTGCCACTGTTGACCCTTAACCCCCAACTGCTCGGCTGGATAAACATATAGATTTGTTATACTGACTCTGAAAAATGGCATCTGCTAAATGCCAGAAATGTAAATGTACGACACAAGAACCTATGACATAAAAGGATCTGTACCAACATATAACCAAGAAATGGACAGCATTAAGAGTTTGAGCTACAGAAGAACCTGGGAACCAGGAAAAATGATAGATTGAACAACTTACACATCAGGAAATGCAGGAAGAACTAAAAACACTGAAAACAAGACACACTGAGACACCTGAACTGCTGAGAATATAAAACATAGATAAAGACATGGAGGCAAAACAGCAAGAACCCTGGAATCAGCAGGAGAACAGCTATAAATAGTAGAAACCGATGAATAAACTACAACATGAGGAAAACTGGGGTCAAAGCAACAGAACATGTAATATATATCAGTGTAAATGCTCCGGTCTGTGTGTGTGTGTGTGAGAGTGTGTGTTTCACAACATTTGTATGTTCTGGCAAACCAGTTCTACAGCTAACAGTCATAATGAGCGACACTGTATAGTGACAATGCTGTTTGTGTGTGTGTGTGTGTGTGTGTGTGTGTGTGTGTGCGCGTGTGTGGTGCCTGACTGCGTACTCAGGGTTTTAGGCAAATAAATGACGAGAGATTGAAAGGAGAGTACAAGCTATCATATATAACACAAAGCTGTAGTGATGCACACACACACACACACACACACACACACACACACACGTTTGGCTGTTACATAGTGAATTGTGACATGGCTGAAATAAGTGGTGGTCTTCATGTTTATTGTGTGTGTGTGTGTGTGTGTGTGTGTGTGTGTGTGTGTACATTTACAGCATTTGGCAGACACCCTTATTCAGAGCAACGTACATTTCTGTCTTTTTTATACAACTGAGTAACTGAGAGGTTGAGGGCCTTGCTCAGGGGCCCAGCGGTGGTGGTTTGGTGGTGCTGGGAATCGAACCCCGCTCTTTCAGGTATGAGTCCAACACCTTAACCACTAAGCCACTACTCACTGTGTGTGTGTGTGTGTGAACAACAAGTTAGCTTTAGTTTTGCCTGCAATGCAACCTTTTTTTAACTTGTTTTCAACAGTAGTCCTGAGTAAACTCTGCCCTGTCTCTATTACACAACATTCTCCAACACTGCCTTCCTCTTTGTTGCCACAATAAAAGATAAAAGCCGACTACAATTGATGTATTTTGTAAAAGCACGGCGTCTGGGACAGTGATGAGGCATGTGACAGGACGATTCACAAAGAGGCTAAAATAACATAGGAAAGGCTAGTAAAGAGTTAGCAAGATGGCATGTGGGAATATGTTGTATTTACGTATAAAACCTGACATCATGAAGATGAATCAATTACCCCTCTAATCATGATTCACTAACAAAGACGGTTATAAATCAGTGCGGACCTAAAACAGGACCCTGAGGTACACCAGAACCATAATACCAGAATATAATAGTTCCAAGTATTTCTATATAACCAGTTAAAGTCATGCGACCCATGAAACTCCCACAAAACAGGTTCAAAAGTGTTGACAAAGCACTGAGACTGGAGACTTCGTCCATACATAATAAAATATCACAAAATTCCTCACCATGTCCACAATTTGTAATTCATTTAACAATTGTCCTTCATACTCACCCCCATGAATGAGTGCAAAAATATAAAACTGAGCTGCTGTTCTAGAAAATTAATCAACAACTGGTCCAGAATTCATCAGCACTGTGTAAAGAACAGATCGTCACAGAAGAGAACCTGTAACAAGTAATATATAAAACTATTGCACTAGATATGTAATTATAAGAGGACACAAGACCAAGCCCTGAGGCACACCTCCCAAAACATTTTGGAATATCTGGATGAAGGCAGGTGGAGTCCAACAAAAGAAATCTTCCAGGAACTTAAAACTTTAAAGGGCAGATCATCACAGGAGGAAATATCACAGAACAACCTGATCAAGAGAGCACCCCCGAAACCACTACCAGCTGAGAAATTTCTGACACCTCTCTGGCTTACCATGCTGTTAACACCCTCAGCAGTCTCTCTCTCTCTCTCTCTCTCTGATAACAGATTGTCCGCTGGTGTAGCTAACACAATCTCAGCCTGGTGTTTTGAGGTGTGTTCAAACACATGCGACCCGCCCACTCTCTCACACCCATTCAATCAGCTGACACCAGCAACAGGTGCTCACAAGTCCCGAGTTCGTGTGACAGACATCGTGTATAGACTTGAACAAATGATCTCACATAAAACATCAGAAGGCTGCGAAACAAATCCACACTAGAACTTCTTGCCGAAGAACTCAAAACAAACATTAGATCCATGGAGAAGGGCAAACTCAATCATCCCGAAACATCCAATTGTGAAAAAAAAGACCTGAAAATTAACCTGTGAACTTTACTAACAGCCTGAATTCCTTAGTGTGTGGCTCAGGACTTCAGGACATCAGGGTTCCAGGGTTTCACCTGCAGTGAGATCAGTGTCCAACTTCTGAGAGCGCGTCGGTCAGAGTGTGATTGCAGAATCAGTATTTAAACTTTGAGACTGGCACTCAGCTGTATCGCTCTGATAAAAGTCAAGGTCAGGTGGAAATAAATACACTGTACACACACACACACACACACACACACACACATTTAACATGCGGTGAGTTTTTAAAACATGTTTCCATAGTTCAGTTTTGGTTTCGACAGTTTCTTACCCAACACATGATTCTGGCATGAATATTAAGATGATTCACTGCACAGTGATGTGGAGGCTCATTCACACTCCTACTCACACACACACACAGAGGTGATGTACAGGAATCAGTGAGTCGTTTAACAGCACCATGGTGTACAGTGCTACAGCGCACACACACACACACACACACACACACACACATACATACACCTGATCCGGCTCTGAAAGCTGAGGCCAAGAAGCTGCACTTGAGAGTTTTCGGACTTTCTAGAGAATCAATCAGCTACACTTTGCTTTCTTCATAACATGGCCTGAGTGTGTATCAATAAAGGGGTGTGGTCTCCGTGAAAGGGGTGTGGTCATCATGTGTGTCAGTAAAGGGGTGTGGTCTCAGTAAAGGGGTGTGGTCTCAATGAGTGTATTCGTGAAGGGGTGTGGTCTCTGAGTCTCAGTAAAGGGGGGTGTGGTCTCACTGAAGGGGTTTTAGGAAATTTAAAAGTTACACACTTTAATGTGGATTGTGTTTTCTACCACACACACACACACACACACACACACACACACACACAAGTGGGTCAGTGTAAGCTGAAACCTAAGCAGACAAACAGGTATTTGGTGTGTGTGTTGGCTGTTAGCATTTGTTCTATCACCTGCCTTTCAGCTGGTCTCCCACACACACACACACTCTGTCAGTGTGTTTTACAGCTTATCCTCTTTCTTTAAAAGCTCACTTCTAATCCTGATGTTTCTGTGTGACCATATTGGTGTTTGACACACATTTTAGTGGGCATACACTCAAACACACACTCAGGAGGTGTTACACACTCTTCAGCTTGACTTTTCTGCATCCTTTTCTTAAATAAACAGATAGACAGTAAACAGATGGACAGATGGACAGATAAAGACAGAACAGATTCTGGATGTTCTCAATCCTCTGAATGCTGAGCGGACAGATAAAGAGCTCACACTGAGGTCGCCTTACACACAACACACACCGAGTGGACACATCCCAATGTAGCTTTATTTTTTTTCTTTCAGCTCAACACACACACACACACAAAGCAGTGTTAGGAAAACCAGAGTTCCCTTTTCAAAGAGGAACAAAGTTAATGTGAAACCAGAGTCACCTTTTTAAAGGTTGTGTGTGTGTGTGTGTGTGTGTGTGTGTGTGTTGAGCTGAAAGAAGAATTAAAGCTCTACTACACACACACACACACACACACACACACAACACACTCGGTGTGTGTTGTGTGTACAATAATTTTATTGTAGAGTGACAGAAAGAAATACAGACAAAACGACAGTGTGGGTGATTGTGTGTGTGTGTGTGTGTGTGTGTGTGTGTGTGTGTGTGTGTGTGTGTGTGAGAGAGAGAGATCACACTAAATTATCGTGTGACAGAGCGGTGTAACGAAGCAGAATAATGGTTACCACCCGAACATTAATTACTTTCCAATAACATCCCGTCCCTGAGGGTTTTATTCCCGTTACATCACCGTAACTCACTAATAATATCACTGCCCAGCAGTGGTGGCAACTCGGTGGTAACCTACAACCTCCCGGTTAGCAGTTCAACACCTTAAACCACGGAACTAAAACCTCCCCAAACTCCCAAGCTACAGCTTCAGCTCTGACACTGGAGACTCCTTACACACATGTTACAGTTTCTCATCATTGTGTGTGTGTGTTCTCGTCCCTGTGGTCGAGTTATTGCTATGGAAACGATAGCACATCATTAACATAAACCTGCCCTGTAGTCGGATCTGCTATTCAGGAGAACTCATCACCACCTGATGACCAATCAGAGAGCAGAACCTCAGCATTTCCTCTCTAACTAACTGGGGATTTTCCCCCAAATCAGAGATAAAATAAACGTCACTTTATGTTTAATTACTGAATAAATAATGTAATATATCGATTTATAATCCAGGAAATGGAATTCGATCAGAAATGTTAGAATTAAAACAGAGGAAAAGTCGTCATTAAATTATTTATAAGGAAATCGTTAAGAATTAATTAGCGGAATAAAATGCGGCTGAGTTTCGAACACACTCATGAGTGTCTTACCGTGTGTGTCACTGCGTCCACATGGTCGGTGTGTGTCCACTCCTCACACTCCAGGGCCATTCACACACTCACACACACTCACACACACACACACACACACACACACACACACACACACACACACACACACACACACCAACGGTTCCGATCGTTCTTTTGATGAGCTGCTCTCTCTTATACACACACACACCTTTACCAAAGCCCAAACACTCTTCACTCACACTTTTTACACACTCTACACAAACGCTAACAAACTCCGAGAGAATAACTAACTAACACACACACACACACACACACACACCTCGCAGCTGCCGGGAGTTACTGAGTTACTGAGTTAGACTCCGCCCACTCTGCCTCTCTATAAGGCTGTTGCCAGGCGACCGAGCCTCAAAAGGGAGGCACGCGGGGGGCGGGGCCGTTTACCACCGACGTCACCTGATTTGCATATTAATGAGCGCCTGAAGAAGCAGGGAAATGAGGAAAACACACGCGCACGTATACACACACACACACACACACACACACACACACAGTTATCGATCATGTCTTTCCCCTTCACACATTTTAATTGATTTATCATTTTTTTTCTAGTTTTCAGACTTTTTGTACAAACTTTCCTCGGCCTTAAAAAAACAAACACATTATAATAAAAATCTCGCGTTAATGTGTGTTTTTTATTATAGAATATTTTATTAAGCAGATAAAAAAACGTGAATTCTCACTTTTACGCTCGCGTTATTAAAGTCTGATCACGTGACCGCTCATTCGCTCTGCATTCATTAAAACTACTACAGAAAATGACAGGTTCCAGTTTCTGCATCAGATTCCGACTCCAACACGGGATCTCAGACTTACATCAGACTTTTTCTTGTGTTCCGTGTCGATGAAAATGTCAGCGTTACAACAGGAACCAAAAACCAACAAAACAGGAAGTGGAAGTTACACACAAATAACAGGTCTGATGTCAGCTAAAGTCAGTGAAGTTTCAGTCTCAGTCTGAGTGTTCCTCATGTCCTCAGTGTTCCTCATGTCCTCAGTGTTCCTCATATCCTCAGTGTTCCTCATGTCCTCAGTGTTCCTCATATCCTCAGTGTTCCTCATGTCCTCAGTGTTCCTCATATCCTCAGTGTTCCTCATGTCCTAAGTGTTCCTCATATCCTCAGTGTTCCTCATGTCCTCATGTCCTCGTGTGTTCCTCATATCCTCAGTGTTCCTCATGTCCTCAGTGTTCCTCATGTCCTCAGTGTTCCTCATATCCTCAGTGTTCCTCATGTCCTCAGTGTTCCTCATGTCCTCAGTGTTCCTCATGTCCTCATGTTCCTTCATGTCCTCAGTGTTCTTAATGTCCTCGGTGTTTCTTCATGTCCTCATGTCCTCAGTGTTCCTCATGTCCTCAGTGTTCTCATGTCCTCAGTCCTGGTGTTCTTTATGCTCTCCTCAGTGTTCCAGTCCTCATGTCCCCTCATGTCCCTCAGGTCCTTCTTAGTGTTCCTCATCTGTTCCTCTGTGTCCTCAGTGTTCTCGTCCTCATGCTCTGTGTTCCTCATGTCCTGTGTTCTTTATGCTCTCAGTCTACCTCATGTCCTCAGTGTTCTTTATAAAAAAGCTCTTAGTGTAAATAGATCAACGTATCTTTCTAACCTTATTGAAGATAATAAAAATAATCCTAGATTTCTATTCGATACCGTCGCAAAATTAACTAGGAATAAGACATCCTCAGAAACCTGCACCATAACTGCGTGCAGCAGTGAGGATTTCATGAACTTCTTTGATAATAAAATTGCAAACATTAGGCAGAAAAGAAAAAATTAACGTTTTAAAACCAGACCTTTCGATTGATTCTGATGATCAACTAACCGCATCAGATCAGAACTTAGAAAATTTTACTCCTTTGGAAGAGAAAAAACCTAATCGCACTCATCTCTTCCACAAAACCGTCAACTTGTGTGTTAGATCCGATACCAACACACTTTCTTAAGCAAATTTGTACCGGCAGTATCAGAAACCCCTGTTGAAAATAGTTAACTCTTCTCTCAGCAGTGGGTATGTTCCTAAATCTTTTAAATTAGCAGTGATTAAACCTTTAATTAAGAAACCTGACCTTGACCAAAATGAACTGTCAAACTATAGACCGATATCTAACCTTCCGTTTGTCTCTAAAATTCTAGAGAAGGTAGTTGCGCAAACAACTATGTTCATACTTACAAAAAAAAAAAATAACATACATGAACTTTATCAATCAGGATTTCAGGCCTCACCACAGCACAGAGACGGCACTGGTCAAAGTAGCTAATGACCTCTTACAGGCATCCGACCAAGGTTGTGTCTCATTGCTTATATTACTTGACCTTAGTGCGGCCTTCGACACTATAGATCACGATACTTTTCTCCGCAGATTAGAAAAATTAGTAGGAATTAAAGGAACAGCTCTTGCGTGGCTCAGGTCCTATTTAACCGATCGATCTACCAGTTTGTAGATTTAAATGGTGATTATTCTGCGTGCTCCCGTTGTAAAGTATGGTGTTCCACAGGGCTCGGTTTTAGGCCCACTTCTTTTCTCTCTTTACATGCTGCCTCTGGGAAACATAATTCCGTAAGCATGATATCAGTTTCCACTGTTACGCTGATGACACACAGTTATACGTCTCATCAAGGCCTGATGCGAAAGGCCAGTTTAATAAAATTGAGCAATGTGTGAAGGAAAGTAAGAGATTGGATGCTTTGCAATTTCCTCTTGCTTAACGCTGACAAGACGGAGGTTCTGGTTCTAGGACCACAGGTAGCTAAAAGTAAGCTTCCTGATCACACCTTAACCCTAGACAGTCTTTCTGTTTCACCGAGTGCAACAGTAAAAGATCTGGGTGTGATTTTAGACTCCAATCTCTCATTTGAAGCCCATGTCAATAATATTAGCAGGATAGCTAATTTGTTCTATCATCTCAGAAATATCGCTAAAATAAGAAATATCTTGTCGCTTACTGATGCTGAAAAATTAGTTCATGCGTTTATCACATCCAGGCTGGACTACTGTAACGCTTTACTGTCTGGATGTTCAAACTAGGTGCCTGCATTAATAAACTTCAGCTAGTCCAGAACGCAGCAGCGAGAGTCCTCACTAGAACTAAAAGATACGAGCACATCACGCCGGTCCTATCCGCACTGCATTGGCTCCCAGTGAGACACCGCATTGATTTTAAAATACTACTTTTAACCTATAAAGCTCTAAATGGTCTCGCGCCGCAGTACTTAAGCGGACTTCTAGTGTCTTACGTTCCACCACGCCCTACTTCGATCAAAGGATGCAGGCTGCCTGTCAGTACCGCGTATTATAAAAACTACAGCAGGGGGCAGAGCCTTTGCCTACAGGGCCCCTATGCTATGGAATAACCTCCCTATGTATGTTCGGGAATCAGACACAGTCTCAGTGTTTAAGTCCAGGTTAAAAACATATTTATTTAATCAAGCCTTTTGTATTGATTCCCCTTAGATAAAGGAGCAGATCCGGGGGGACTGATGGGTGTTGAGTATTATGGTGATGTTTAAATGTCTTCCCCTCTCTTATTGATCACGGTGTTGATGATGATGAGAGCGGCTGGTTGCTTAACATATCAGGGAGCCCTCATGTCTGTGTTTCCCTCTGGTTCTCCTTTTAGTTATGCTGACCTAGTTAGTTCTGCCGGAGTCCAGTCCCAGCAGTTGCACTCTACATTATTTCACTTAATCAATCCAAACCGTGTGATTACATTGTCACTTAACTGTTTTCCTTCTTTTTGACTTCCTTTCACTCTCTCTCTCTCTCTCTCTCTCTCTCTCTCTCTCTCTCTCTCTCTCTCTGTTGAGCTACATACGCCACAACGGAGCTGCCGGTGATCCAGACCCCACCACCGGCCCGTCCTGTGGGTCCCTTCCCTGTGACCTGCCCAGCGGATGAGGCATCACCGGGCGATCTAGGACGACCCACTTCGCCATAAAGACGTTTCGGCTGCTCTAAGGACTGATATGATTATAGTTGTTTACACACACACACACGATGTAACTTCATGATCCCTGCTACCTGTTTTCACCCAAATGAGGATGGGTTTCCCTGCTGAGTCTGGTTCCTCTCAAGGTTTCTTCCTATCTCATCTTAGGGAGTTTTTCCTTGCCACCGTCGCCCCCGGCTTGCTCATCAGGGACAAACTGATTTATGTTTAATTCTGTTTTATAATTTCTTCAATTGTAAAGCTGCTTTGTGACAATCATCATTGTGAAAAGCGCCAAACAAATAAAACTGAATTGAATTGAATTGAATTGAATTCTTCATGTCCTCATTGTTCTTCATATCCTCAGTGTTCTTCATATCCTCGTGTCTTATCACAGTGTCTTCAGTGTCCTCAGTGTTCTTCATGTCCTCAGTGTTTTCCTCATCATGTCCTCGGTGTTCTTCATGTCCTCAGTGTTCCTCATGTCCTCAGTGTTCCTCATGTCCTCAGTGTTCCTCATATCCTCAGTGTTCCTCATGTCCTCAGTGTTCCTCATGTCCTCAGTGTTCCTCATATCCTCAGTGTTCCTCATGTCCTCAGTGTTCCTCATGTCCTCGGTGTTCTTTTTTATGCTCTCAGTGTTCTTCATGTCCTCAGTGTTCCTCCTGTCCTGTGTTCCTCATGCCCTGTGTTCCTCATGTCCTGTGTTCTTTATGATCTCAGTCTACCTCATGTCCTCAGTGTTCTTCATGTCCTCATTGTTCTTCATGTCGTCAGTGTTCTTTGTGTACTTAGTGTTCTTTATGTCTTTAGTGTTCTTCATGTCCTCGGTGTTTAGCATGTTCTCAGTGTTCTTTATGTACTTAGTGTTCTTTATGTCCTCAGTGTTCCGCATGTCCTCACTGTTCTTCATGTCATGATAGAGAGAGAGAAATAGAAAGAGAGAGAGACGGACAGAGAGACAGAGAGAGAGAGACTGACAGAGAGAGAGAGAGAGAGAGAGAGAGAGAGAGAGAGAGAGAGGGATAAAAGGTAATGAAGTGGAAAGGAATGTTCCATTCTAACTACTAAGTAGTGAGCATCTGCTGCTGTGTGTGTGTGTGTGTGTGTGTGTGTGTGTGTGTGTGTGTGTGTGTGTGTGTGTGTGTGTGTTTTACAGCGCCTGTACCTGTTTCACACAGAAAAGCAGAAGCTGAAACACACTGATCTGTTTGTGGAAATCATAAAATTTTAGGTCGGAAAATAAACTGTAATTACTGCAACTGCATCTCAAGTCACACGCACACACACACACACGCACACACACACACACACACACACAGCATAGATAAATAAACAGGTAAATAATTAAATAGGTCAATAATTATAATAGGTTGGCATACAGTACACACTGACGTCCACTAGGAGGCGACATTTAGCCGTGTTTCTTTTTACCTGTTTGCTATCGTTCACCTTATCTGTTTTATTTGCTATAGAAATTTAATCTTCCTCCTTATTTTGTTCAATAACTATTAAAAATGAATTAAATATATTTTTATAGCACTTTTAATTAATCTATAAACATTTCTTTATGCAAATTAAAGTTATGTAACACTGCAAACATCTGACTGAGCCGTTTGTTTTTTTAGAAATTTAGTTAAAAAAGAACTGTTTTAAAAATGCTATGAAGTCCTGTAAAAACACTGCATCTACATTTACTAACAGTATGTGTTTGTAGGCCTGTGTGTGTGTGTGTGTGTGTGTGTGTGTGTGTGTGTGTGTGTGTTATTGCTCAGGGCAGCGGAAGCTTCTCTTCTCATTTCCATAGCAGATTGCTGAGGGAGACGATGACCTGTGCAGTCGAAATGTCATGGGAAATTAGCTTTCAGACAATCTGATCTGACTGTCTGCTGTTCTGCTGAGATGTCTGATCCCCACAGTGCAGCTCCATCAGGAGGCTCTTGAGCTGTGAAAAAGGGGGACTAAAACATGTTTATCTGATCATTCAGTCATCACCTGCAGGCCATCACACCACCAGTCTAGTAAACAATGTTAATAAACATGTTAGTTTCTACTGTTGCAATTCTTACCAACCTCATAACACAGAGAAGTGCATTAATCACAACCCACACTGAGGTCAGCTCACGCAGGAAAACAGCTCGGGACTGTGTAGCTCGCTCAGGAGACCCTCTCACCGTGCAGCTCGCTCAGGAGACCATGTCACCGTGCTGCTCGCTCAGCAGACCCTCTCATTGAGTTGCTTGCTTAAGAGACCCTCCCAATCTTCTCACTGTGTAGCTCGCTCAGGAGACCCTCTCACTGTGTAGCTGGCTCAGGAGACCCTCTCACTGTGCAGCTCGCGCTCAGGAGACCATCTCACCGTGCTGCTCGCTCAGCAGACCCTCTCATTGAGTTGCTTGCTTAAGAGACCCTCCCAATCTTCTCACTGTGTAGCTCGCTCAGGAGACCCTCTCACTGTGTAGCTCGCTCAGGAGACCCTCTCACCGTGCAGCTCGCTCAGGAGACCATGTCACCGTGCTGCTCGCTCAGCAGACCCTCTCATTGAGTTGCTTGCTTAAGAGACCCTCCCAATCTTCTCACTGTGTAGCTCGCTCAGGAGACCCTCTCACTGTGTAGCTCGCTCAGGAGACCCTCTCACTGTGTAGCTCGCTCAGGAGACCCTCTCACTGTGTAGCTCGCTCAGGAGACCCTCTCACTGTGTAGCTCGCTCAGGAGCCCTCTCACTGGTAGCTCGCTCAGGACCCTCTCACTGTGTAGCTCGCTCAGGAGTGTAGCTCGCTCAGGAGACCCTCTCACTGAGTTGCTTGCTTGAGAGACCCTCCCAATCTTCTCACTGTGTAGCTCGTTTAGGAGACCCCCTTTGACCGTGTAACTCGCTTAGGAGGCCCTCTCAGAGTGTAGCTTGTTTGGGAGACCCTCTCACTGTGTAGCTCTTTTGTCCAGAGGGAGGGGGTGTAATGGAAAAATTGATTGAAAAATAGATGGATGAGGAGATGAATAGATGGATGGATCGTCTCATCACTCTTTCAGCGTTAATTTAATCTGCAGCTTTGAGTGAAGCTCCACATGGATGCGGGTTCTGTGATGTCAGCAGGTTGCAGACAGACCGGAATCCCACCGGCCAGAACACCAGGCTAACTTAATTACCCACCATGTCTGAGCCACAAAGACAGGCGGTGTGTGTGTGTGTGTGTGTGTGGTTTGGGGGAAATTACACTCTCATAATATCTCTGTATCTTGCTTTTGTTTTGTTTCTCCATCACAGTGTTTCTGTGATTATCAGCCATTGATTTACTGTCTCTGTTTCGCTCCCCATGTGTGTGTGTGTGTGTGTGTGTGTGTGTTTATCACACACAGCAGAGTACTTGCTATAAAGAAATAACCCTGCAGTGCAGTAAATACATGCGGCTTAAGCATGGCTGGTTGCGTGGTTTCTCGTGTCACTGGTTAAAGAGTCGTATTGACTGAATCTCACACACGACTCGTAATTCCAGGATCTCACAGGATCCTCACACCCCCACCTGTCTCACTCATTAAGCCTCGTTAGGTCATCGTGTCATTACATACATCACCGCTTCTGTAATGACAAGTATCGATATGTGAGACAGCTTGGATGAAGAACAAGGGGTGAGACAGCCCTGATGGAGGACAAGTCTGTAAGCCAGCTGTGATAGAGGTGAAGTTGTGAGACAGATGGAGGATAAAACGGGAGACAGCTTGGAATGAGAATAAGAATATAGAGCAGCTGTGCTGTAGGATGAAGTGTAAGACAGCTGTGCTGTAGGATGAGGTGTGAGACAGCTGTGCTGTAGGATGAGGTGTGAGACAGCTGTGCTGTAGGATGAGGTGAGAGATGGACTGTGCGTATGCTAGAGATGGCTGTGCTGTAGGATGAGGTGTGAGACAGCTGTGCTGTAGGATGAGGTGTGAGACAGCTGTGCTGTAGGATGAGATGTGAGATGGCTGTGTGTGTGTGTGTGTGTGTGTGTGTGTGTGTGTGGTTAGATTACAGGAAGTCATGCTGTTGGAACAGGAGATGCTATTAGACTCTAATGTATCATTTAAGCTGTAATTTGGGAAAATTTGAGTAAATTGTTGTCTCTGACTGCCCCACTGATCTGTCTCACTCTCACCTAACAGCTTCACCTGTCTGTCTGCTCTGCCACCACCACCACCACCACCACGCTAGTCAGAGCAGCTACATCAGGATGAACCCTTTTTTAATTGTACATTTTTTTATTATTATAACAGTCACAGATCGAACAGCGGCTGGCTAATAAACCAGCATTGATGCTAACAGCGCCGCATGACTAGCGGATTAGCACAGTGATTAGCACAACGCCTCTTTGCTAACTGTGTTAAAACTAGCATTAGAATTTAGCATTTCAGAGCAACAGGAATCAAAACTT
>VCAZ01000336.1:162500-170000 GCA_005784505.1 Bagarius yarrelli
CTCCAGAAGGTCGAGTGAAGGTGTTTACGAACCAACAGAAATGTAGTTATAGTAAAATTTCAATGTTTTTCTGTATAAATTTCTGTATATGACATCCAGACGAGCGATCAGGAGACACCGGTTTATTATAAGTAATAAACATCAACAGTTACATTCATGAAAAAACACAGACTGAAGTGGGAGTGCTGCCAAAAGTGCTGCCAAAACCTGTGGATTACAGAATCTGTTGAATTACACACACACACACACACACACACACACACACACACACACACACACACACACACACACACACACTGAATGTGTTTTTTTAGCATTGTTCCTGTCTGACTCATTTACTGGTGTTGTTGTTGCTTTTCTAAGAGAGAAAGATAGGGTTAGGGTGAACGAGACAGACAGAGAGACAGACAGGCACAGAGAGTGAGACTGAAAGACAAACAGAGAAAGAAAGAGACAGACAGAGAAAAGAAGAGGGAGAGATACAGATAGACAGACAGACAGACAGAGAGGGAGAGAGACAGATCCCATTAGTAAATTCAGTATTAATCTCACTATTTAGTTCCGTATGAATCTTAGTATTAATCTCAGCACTGAGTAACTCAGCGTGTTAGTGTGTTTTTTACTCTGTTGTAACTCAGTAACTCGTGTGTTTTACTCAGTGTGTAACTCGTGTTTTACTCAGTGTGTTACTCTGTGTGTAACTCGGTGTATTACTCTGCGTGTGTTTTTCCTCTGTAACTCAGTGTGTTTTACTCTGTGTATTACTCTGTGTAACTCAGTGTGTTGCTTAGTGTTTTTTACTCAGTGTGTAACTCTGTGTATTACTCTGTGTGTGTAACTCAGAGTTTTACTCTGTGTGTTACTCTGCGTGTTGCTCAGTGTTTTAATCAGTGTGTAACTCGGTGTGTTACTCAGGTGTGTGTAACTCGTGTGTTAACTTGTGTACTCAGTGTGTTACTCTGTGTGTAACTCGGTGTTTACCTCAGTGTGTTACTCTGTGTGTAACTCGTGGTATTACTCTGCGTGTAACTCAGTGTGTTACTCTGTGTGTAACTCAGTGTGTTGCTTAGTGTTTTACTCAGTGTGTAACTCGGTGTATTACTACTCTGTGTGTAACTCAGTGTGTTACTCTGCGTGTTGCTCGGTGTTTTAATCAGTGTGTTACTCTGTGTATTACTCTGTGTGTTCGCTGTGTGTTACTCAGTGTGTTACTCAGTGTGTAACTCGGTGTTTTACTCAGTGTGTTACTCTGTGTGTAACTCGTGTGTGTGTATTACTCTGCATGTAAACTCAGTGTGTTACTCTGTATGTTGCTCAGTGTTTTACTCAGTGTGTAACTCTGTGTTACTCTGTGTGTAACTCAGTGTGTAACTCTGTGTGTTAACTCAGTGTTTACTCGTTGTGTTTACTCTGTGTGTAACTCAGTGTGTTGCTTGTGTAGTGTTTTTACTCGGTGTGTGTAACTCTGTGTGTAAACTCAGTGTGTTACTCTGCGTGTTGCTCAGTGTTTTAATCAGTGTGTAACTCGGTGTGTTAACTCAGTTGTGTAACTCAGTGTGTTACTCTGTTGTGTAGTGTGTTTTACTCTGTAACTCTCGGTGTGTTTACTCTGTGTACTCGTGTGTTAACTCGGTGTATTACTCTGTGTAATCTCAGTGTAACTCAGTGTGTTACTCTGTGTGTAACTCTGTGTTGCTCTGTGTAGTGTTTTACTCATGTGTTACTGTGGTGTTACTCCAGTGTGTAACTCGTGTTAGTGTGTTACTCAGTGTGGTACTCGTGTGTGTAACTCGGTGTTTTTACTCAGTGTGTTAACTCGTGTGTGTAACTCTTGTGTGTAACTCGGTGTATTACTCTGTGTAACTCATGTGTTTAACTCAGTGTGTAAACTCAGTGTGTTACTCTGTGTGTAACTCATTACTCTGCGTGTAAACTCAGTGTGTAACTCAGTGTGGTAAACTCGGTGTTTTTTAACTCAGTGTGTTACTCTGTGTGTGTAACTCTGTGTGTAACTCAGTGTGTTGCTTAGTGTGTGTACTTTACTCAGTGTGGTACTCGGTGTGTAACTCAGTGTGTTTTACTCTGCGTGTTGCTCAGTGTTTTAATCAGTGTGTAACTCGTGTGTGTTGTGTTACTCAGTGTTTAACACGTCGTGTTTCTCAGTGTTTAACTCGGTGTGTTACTCTGTTTAACTCGTGTTTGTAACTCTGTGTATTACTTGTACTTACTCTGTGTGTTCACTGTGTGTAACTCAGAGTTTTACTCAGTGTGTTACTCTGTGTGTAACTCTGTGTTTTACCTCAGTGTGTTACTCTGTGTGTAACTCGGTGTATTATTCTGTGTGTAACTCAGTGTGTTTTGTGGTCTGTTACTCTGTGTGTAACTCTATGTGTTACTCTGTGTATTACTCTGTGTGTAACTCTGCGTGTTGCTCGGTGTTTTAATCAGTGTGTAACTCAGTGTGTTACTCTGTGTGTTCACTGTGTGTAACTCAGAGTTTTACTCAGTGTGTAACTTGGTGTTTTACTCAGTGTTTACTCTGTGTGTTACTCGGTTGTGTTACTCAGTGTGTAACTCGGTGTATTACTCTGTGTGTTACTCGGTGTGTAACTCTGTTCTGAGTACAAATTAGAACTGACGGACGTCCACAAACCTCACAACACTTCAGCTTATTTCAGTGTTAAGTGATAACTCGGGTATCAGACTGTCAGATCAGATCATGCGTTTCAATTCCCAGTACCACCACTGCCACCTTTGGGCCCCTGAGAAAGGCCCTTACTCCACATCAGCTCACTTTGGTTAAAAATCAGATAAATGTTTGTTTATTTATTTTTTTTTTTGCGTTTTAAATTAGCGCGGATTGTGTTTGTGTGTGTGTGTGTGTGTGTGTGCGCGTTTGTTCTTTAGCTCTTCATGGAAATGCGTGACGCAGTCAGGTTTATCATTTTGAATGTGCGTCAGGTTGCACGCGACACTTTGAACCCGGAAATGCCGGGTTTACCAGGGAACCGCGCATGCGCAAAGAACAGTGAAGAAGGGCTGATGGAGTTGGGTGTTGGAGGAGGAGGAGGAGGGAGGGGGAGGGGTGTGGGTGGGTGTGTTCTCTCTCTCTCTCGTCTCTCGTGACGTTGCGGCAGTTTTTCGCTGTGTTTTTCTGCGTTTCTTCTGCACAGAATCTCACAGCGCGTCTCACGTGCGAAGGGGCACGAACTGCTGACACACACACACACACACACACACACACACACAGTCTGTTAATGATCCCTGTGTCTGTGTTATTTGTTGGACTTTGGTATTTTTGCACCTGCAGTGAGGATGGAGCTCCGTGCGGCGGGAGAGCGCGTGTTCGCAGTGGAGAGCATCGAGAAGAAACGCATGCGAAAGGTGCGAGCTTTAATTCCGCATCACAGAATTAAACTGTTAAAACTACAAAGACTTTTATATACCAATAATCAAAATAAAAACTACAACTTTAGGCTTTGATTTAAAATTCATGACATCATCATCCGCAGGGAAGGTTCGAGTACCTGGTCAAGTGGAGAGGCTGGTCACCAAAGTAAGACTTTCATGTCTTCATGTGTGTGTGTGTGTGTGTGTGTGTCAGAAAGTGAAAGTGCGAGCGGAAGGAAAGACGAGGTGAGGAATTAATTGTATGCCGCGCGCCGCCTTGTTTTGCGTTTATTGGACTGTAAATGTTTAGTGGGTTAGAACGCGTTTCGGAGGTGTGTGTTAATAAAATAACTCACGCGCAGAAACATGCAAACATTTTGCGCAATTTATCGCAGCGCAGGTCCGCAAATACCTCCGGAAAAATGTCGTAATTTTTGTGCAGATTTTAGCTGATATAAACATGTGAATCACCGCGCGATAATCAAACATGTACTTTTCTCTATCTGTCTATCTATCTGTCTGTCTATCTATCTATCTATCTATCTATCTATCTATCTATCTATCTGTCTATCTATCTATCTATCTATCTATCTATCTATCTATCTATCTATCTATCTATCTATCTATCTATCTATCTATCTATCTATCTATCTATCTCTATCTATCTATGTAACTATCTATCTATCTATCTATCTATCTATCTATCCATCCATTTTAATCTCTCTCTCTCTCGCTCTTTCACTTTTCTCTCTCTTTCTCTCTTTCTCTGTCTCTGCCTCTGTCTTGCTTCCTCTCTCTCTCTCTCTCTCCTCTCTCTCTCTCTTTCTTTCTCTGCCTTTTTCAATCTCTCTCTCTCTCTCTCTCTCTCTCTCTCTCTCTCGCTCTCTCTTTCTCTTTCTGTCTGTCTCGCTCTCTCTCTCTCTCTCTAACAGGTACAACACATGGGAACCGGAGAAAAACATCCTTGACCCGCGCCTGCTTGTCGCGTTCCAGCACAGGTGAGTAGCGCGTGACAGGTGTTCACAACTTCCGGGTTGCCAGATTGATAAAAAACACAGGTGTTGTGTGTTTGATCTCCTGGAAACACAGTTTCTTTCTTTCCCTGAGAGACAGATGATGATGATGATGATGACGATGATAATGATGATAAATATGATAACACATATAAATAGATGAAATGCTGTTAAGCGATCAGTAGAAGTAGATTGTATAGATAAATGAAGGCGAGTTTGTTATTAGAGCTGTGATTACTGCGCACCTTTAGTGTGTCCCGCGTCCCTGCTGTGTAAATGATGAAGGAGACAAATGTACATTTTCACTTACAGCCTGAAGGAATTCAGCATTTTATAAAGTTCTGCGACTTAAAATAAAACCTAACAGAATACAATTCTAATAAAAATCAATCAATCTGGCAACCAGTGGACTGCTTTTCTGTCTCTCCACTGCTGTCTTGCAACAGCCTTCTCTCACTCTCTTTGTCTTTTACTGTCCGTTTCTTTCTGTCTGTCTGTCTGTCTATGCCTTTTCTATCTGCCTTTCTCTATCTTGTTATCTGTCTGTCTCTGTCTTTGTCTGCATTTATGTATGTCTGTCTCTGTCCTTCTATTTCTCTCCCCTCCGTCTGTCCGTCTCTGTCTTTCTTGAATTTATGTATGTATTTTTTCTGTCTGTCTGTCTGTCTGATTAATCAGGTCATGTGACCAGGATGCACCATCTCCCCTGATTGGCTGGATTTATGAATACACCACTAACACTGAATTAGTGATGACATTCACACATCGAGCTGAAGTGTGTGATTTACAGTGATGTTTCCATGTCTCTAAAAAAACATGCTTTAGAGCGGCGTGTAATTAGAGTCGTGTGGTACGCGCCTCTGGCCCGTCACACACACACACACACCCCGTATCTGTCCTTTTCTCGTCTTTATCCTGAGTGAGTGGAGGTGTAATGATCTCTGTGTTTTTCACACACACACCGTTTAACCTCCACCACAGAGATGTGAAGAGGTTTTCCGTGTCGCCACATACGTTAACGCCGCTCCGCTTCCCACCCCCACCCGCCAGAGGAGCATTCTGGGACGGCGTGTGGGTTTGAGCAGTCAGTCGCTGGGGGAATTTTGCTGCTGTGAATAAATCACACACCTCCGTCCAGCTGAAGCCGCTTCTCTGATGCCCCATTAGGGTTTTTTTCCCTAATGATGATAATGATAATGACACACACACACACACACACACATTTATTATCCACATCTACACAGTTAGATTATGTTAATGGGAGTTTGAGGGACTATGGAGACGTTTCAGCTATTTGGAGACGTGGAGACGTTTCAGCTCTTCCATAAATCACAGTCAGGAATTAAATCAGGAGGTTGAGTGAAGGCAGCAGATGATGGATGTCGTGTTGAGGCTGTCAGAGAAATTCATTCAGTGCAGCTCGGGTGGGTCTTTGTCCGGGAAGTGTGGGTGATAAACAACCACCAGCAGAACATCAGAAGAACAGTAAAATAATATATCAATAAGAATCCAGAAAAAAAAACAAATCTTTATGGTTTTAGTTGGTTGGACGTTGGATGGAGATCAGTAACGCGTGAAGAACAATGGAGAGTTACAGACTCACATACTTGCACATCACCTCCATATTTGTTTTATGAAATTAGAGGTTTTTAAACCCTGAAGAGTTCCTTTTCTCACTCTGGGTAGAATCTTCTAACAGTTGTAAATGAAGATTCAGACACTACGAATGGTTTCAGTTAGAACCTATGAACAGGCGAGTCGAAGCTCTTGATGAAAATATGAACACCAAAGAATCCAAACAATCCCTGGAGATGCTTCATCTTCATGTCATCTAGAACAAATCAAAAAAGCAAATAAAACTGAAGTGGTTCTTTTGTCCTTTTTCTGAGGAAAAACATCTGAGATTAGTTAAAAGTGGAAATGATTTAGGAGACTTTTAGGAGAACTTTTCAGAGAACTATTGAGGAACAATTTTCCTCAAAGTGTGAAAAAACAACAGAGACACAGACAGAAATAATGATTTAAAGCAGAAACTTTTTGAGTCGCTCGCTTGTTTTATCAGCTAAACCTCTGAAGAAGAATCGGGAAGATCTCATTCTAAAGGCAGTGTTTGTGTTTCATAGGGAGCGTGAGGAACAGCTGATGGGTTACCGTAAGAGAGGCCCAAAACCAAAGCATTTTCTTTCAGAGGTAAGGCACACATACACACACTCTTGGTATATGGTGTCCACAGATTTGCAATGCAAATATTTGGGGGAATTGCAGAGTTTCTCTCTTCTCCATCTCAGACCCAGGTCTCCTCATTCGCCCTAAGATCCAGCGTTCTCTCGCAGGACAACGAGATTCATCTCAAATCCCCCTCCTGTGGGCAGCAATTTCACCTGGACAGCAGGATGCAGCATCCATACCAGAACCTGGAGGATGTCCTGACTGATGAGAAGAATGAGGAGGAGAAGCAGTATTACCATCTCCATGGCAGGAAGCACCACCAGTACCAACCCGACCTCACACTGTACCAGCAGGAACCGGACCAAGAGCATCGTGACATAAAGGACGACCGTACGGAGATGGAGAAGGTTCTGGTTGACGGGACTGGAAATTCAAATGTAATCGAGGAGCAAACCAGAGCAAACAGAATTAAAAGCAAACTGAAAATTGTGAAGAACAAGAACAAAAACGGACGGATCGTCATCGTGATGAGTAAGTACATGGAGAACCGGAAACAGCCGGACGGAGGGCTGACGCAGAACCTGGCGTCGATGCGAGGAAGTGGTTACGTCGATGGTAGTATGGATAGAATCGAAACGTCAGAAAGAAACGGTGTTAAAAACTCCTTTTACCATCAAACTGGACAAAAGGAGACATCAAAGCCGACGGAGCACTGCGCTCCAAATTCCTCGGAACACGCCATCAATACGTGGTGCCACTCGGAACCCTGTGACAAGAGACTGGACTCTCCTAGCTTCCTAAGCATCAGCTCACCGAACGCTGGCTCGAGTCAGGATCAGAGCAGCAGCGCGAGTCTGAACGGATGCTACGACGTGACCTCAGACATCTCAGACTCGTGTCAGGACGAGCCGATGGACTTAAGCTTCAC
>VCAZ01000336.1:172500-183109 GCA_005784505.1 Bagarius yarrelli
TTGGAATAAACGATGGGCACTTTATAATTAATAATAATAATAATAATAATTTATTAAACACATTATTAGTCATAATTGCTGCTTAAGAATGGAATGTAAAATTATTTCTACAAAAAAAGTATTACGTTTTATAATAATTTTATATTATTCCTTATTATTAATGAACATATTTTGTGACTTTTAATTGCCTGCTGTAATATTCCTGCGCCGCACCTGCTCAGTTTTTATTCAGTAAAGATATTTATGATATTTATAATTTTTCTCCTGAAGCTGCTGCTCAGATTCACCTGCTGTAAATATAAAGGGTTTTTATGGATGATTAATATTTTTACAGCTTCAACCGAAATAAAGTGAAGATGAGTTAATTTATCACTCCCTCATAATCAGGCAAGAATTAGTGTGAATCTCCACCAGCCTGTGACACTGAGCATTCATTATCAGCTTTTATCTTAACTAACAAGTTCAACATGTGTTGTGTAATGTTGGGTTGTGTTGTGTTGTGTTGTGAAATGTTGTTTTGTGTTGTTACTGTTCCTGTGTGTAAAAGCTTGTTCAAAACTAAACATAAAGTCAGGCTTCTAATATAAACCTTTTATTCTTACTTTGCACAAAATAATAATAATAACAACAACAATAATAATAATAATAATAATAATAATAATAACAATAACAATAATAATAATAATAATAATAATAATAACAATAATAGTATTATTGTTATTATTATTATTATTTAATTAATATTAGAAATATTATTATGATTATTTGCAAAGTAAAAATAAAAGAAAGAATACATTATTATTATTACAATAAATATTATTATTATTATTATTATTATTATAAATATTATTACTATAGAGTGTGTGATATGTGTATGACACTGAGCGGCTATAATTATTATTTTTCACGCTGAATCTAGTTTATGAATGTAATAATGTTACTGTAAATTTAGGTGGCGGTAAAATTAACTTATTTTTTTATTTAGTATTTTGGTTACTGGTTATCAATAGCTGCATTGATTAATAAAAAAGATTAGTTTAGCTGTGTTTCTTTAATCTATATTTTATTAATATATAAAAAGATCAAAATACTAAATCGAAATAGTATAAAATCAAAAGAATGTTCGATGTGATAACATATAAAGCACATAACATTGAGCTCGCGCTGTAGAGTAAAAAAATACGACCTGAACTATATTCTACAAGATTATTATCTTTATCTTTATCTTTATATTCAGTTCTATTTAATTTCACTCGCAGTTTCTGTTCAGACCTCAAATCAGTCGGATTTCATCCCGTGTCACGTGCGTTCATTTAAGAATCAGGATGTCTTCAGATCAGTTTAAATAAAATGCTGATGAAATTATTGACAGTGTAATTTACACGTATTGGTGCATTTCAGTGGATCAAATGTCTCATCCTGAGAAGTAAAACATCCTCAAACTTCATATCTCATCAGCTCCAATCCAAAATCCAATGAAAAGCAAATAAATAAATAAATAAAATAATAATAATAATAATAACAGTGCAGCCTATAACGCGTCTGTTTTAATCAAACACCTTTAAATAAGCACATTAATGTTCTTTCTATTCCCAAACTGAATAAATCATCATCATCTCCTAAAGTATCTGCTGATGAAGACCTCAGACCCTCAGTGAACTCCTCAGTGACCTCATTAGAAATCTGCTTAGAATGTTTTCACTTTCACTCCGACAACAAGAACTATTAAAGTCAAGAATCTTACTGTCAGATACGGATCTTAATAAGTGTGTGTGTGTGTGTGTGTGTGTGTGTGGTGTGTGTGTGTGTGTTTGTCTGTGTGTACATCAGATTTTGTTCTGGTAATATCACCGAAATATTTGTCTTAAAGATTTAATCATGATAATTTAGAAACGGTCTTTATTTATTATTTTTATTTTATTTATTTTCCTCGCGCAGTTTATTAAATCAGACATTTTTCTTCTTCTGTTCTTTCTATTTTTTCTTTCTCATTGAATAAATAACCCCTTTAAGCGCGTAGCAACAGCCGAACCAATGAATCGCTTTTAAAATGGTTCCGCCTGAACATGATGACGTCTCTCTCTCTCTCTCTCTCTCTCTCTCTCTCTCTCTCTCTCTCTCTCTCTTCTCTCTCTCTCCTCTATCTCTCTCTCTCTCTCTCTCTCTCTCTCTCTCTCTCTCTCTCTCTCTCTCTCTCTCTCTCTCTCTCTCTCTCTCTCTCTCTCTCTCTCTCTCCTCGCTCTCTCTCTCTCTCTGTGCGTGCGTGCGTGCACTGGCAGACTATTATGGGCTGCTTGGTATTCTGAAGCTTCGCGACTAGAGCTGATCGATTCCGGAGTCGACTCCATTTCCGATTCCAGGTGTTGGGATTAGGCAGTTCAGTTGCTGGAACCGATTCCTGATTCGACACACTCGCTTTCTCTCCGCTGTTTCTCATGCTGTCCATACTGTACTGTAGGTTAGCTAACGAACAGCTTTAGCATGAATTACTGTTGGTTATTAACGCAGGATAAAGACGCGGGAAGAGTTAAAGATGATTTAGGACATTTGATTGTTGGTTTAAAGATGTAACCGGATGAAGTCTGTATTAAATAAGCAAATTTATATTTCTATCTCTACACGTCCGTATTTTGTTTGAGTGAATTGGAGTATTTGCTAAACAAATGTTAGTTTTGTGTTTGTTGGTACGCTCAATTTACTAAAGCTCCTCACTGACCCCCCCCCTCAGTGTCTCTCTCTCTCTGTCTGTGTCTCTCTCTCTGTCTGTCTCTCTCTGTCTCAGTCTCTTTTGCTCTCTTTCCCAGTCTCTCTCCCTCTCTGTCTCACCCTCTCTGTCTCAGTCTCTTTTGCTCTTTCCCAGTCTAGTCTCTCTCCCTCTCTGTCTCAACCCTCTCTGTCTCAGTCTCTTTTGCTCTTTCCCAGTCTCTCTCCCTCTCTGTCTCACCCTCTCTCTCTCTCTTTGCCTCTTCTCCCTCCTGTCTCAGTCTCTTTTGCTCTCAAAAGTCAAAAAAGTCAAAGGCTCTCCACACTTTCTCTCTCTCTTTCTTGCTCTCTCTCTCTCTCTGTCTCTCACACTCTATTTTTCCCTGTTTTTCTCTCTCACTTTCTGTCCCTCTTTTTCTTTCCCTTCCTTGCTCTCTCTCTCTCTCTCACTCACTTTCTTTCTCTCTCTTTCTCTCTCTCTCTCTCTCTTTCTGTCTCTCTCTTTCTCTTGCACTCCCTTGCTCTCGCTCCCTTGCTTTCCCCCCCTGTCTCTCTCTTTCTCTTGCACTCCCTTTCTGTCTCTTTCTATCACTTTCTGTCTCTACACTTGAAGATTTAACATTTCCTGTCTCCTGTGGTCTTTATTGTCATTTATTATCATCATCAGATATTTACATTATAATTGTGTTAATCTCTGATGAGGAGTCTCTATTAATGAGACAAATAAAATAGACTTTAGGTTATAATGAGAAGGAATCTTCCCGTTCACACACTTCCATACACTCCACACTGTTCTACAGGAGATGTGATTCATTATTTTACACTAATGTCTCGGTTAAAGTTTTCTTTTCTCCGGTTTTCTCACTCCCTTTAACTCTGACTCACTTTTTGTTGAGTTAAATCCTGAATAAATAAAAACAGTTCTATAAAAAAACCTCCACACGAACCGATACTAAACCTTCTGGAACCGATTCCTAATCTTTGGAGTCGATTCGCGTTTTTTTATGCTTAAGCTCGGAGAACCGACTCTTGGCATTGAATTGCCCGGCATGGAAATAAAGAGAGAGAGAAACAGAGACTGATAGTGTGTGTGTGCGTGTGTGTGTGTGAGAGAGAGAGACAGCAGCAGGCGGACTTGCTTCGGCTTAGCTCGCCTGACGCTGCTAACGCTAACGGGGAGAAAAACATGGAGCTGTCTGCGGTGGGGGAGCGAGTGTTCGCCGCGGAATCCATCATCAAACGGCGGATCAGACGCGTGCGGGTTACATTTCCGATTAATATGTGCCATTGTTTCAAAATGTTCTCCGGAATGCATGTGTGTGTGTGTGTGTGTGTTAGAGTGTTAAAGCCTCCAGTACTGCTGCTGGAGCTAACAAGAAATAAACGTTTCTTTTCCTGCATGTGTGTGTGTGTGTGTGTGTGATGGCGCAGGGTCGGATGGAGTATCTGGTGAAATGGAAAGGTTGGTCCCAGAAGTGAGTATTTAACGCTTTAACGACACACATCTGTCTTTGTACATTACTGAGGATGTGTTTTCAGATGCCGACGACGCTGGCTGTCAAACCAGAACCAGCTCGCGCGGCGTACACACACACACACACACACACACACACAGCAGGCTAATTGAAACAACGTCCTGATGTTCTTTTTTCAGGTACAGCACCTGGGAACCGGAGGAAAACATTCTGGACTCTCGGCTGTTTGCAGCTTTTGAGGAAAGGTGAATCCGGACTGACACTCGGTGGTCATGTGATTAAAACCTTCACTGGGGGTCCACAAGACATGGTTGTTTTCTGATTTCTGCCTGTTTCTTCATTTCTTTTGTCCAGGGAGCGTGAAAGAGAATTGTTTGGGCCCAAGAAGAGAGGACCCAAACTCAAGACCTTCCTGATGAAGGTACCGGAACCGAGACTGTGGCCTCCAGAGTGTCTTCATTAGGATGTTACTAATCCGAAATAATTGAAGGTTTATTGCGGTGAATAAGGCAGGAAATGGGTTATGAGTCTCCTGTAGGTAAAAATGGAGGTTTATGAAGTGTAATTTAAATGACATAAACAGGTTATAAATGTTCAGTGTGCAGATTTCACTAGAAATTTCTGCATAAATGATGAACGATGGTAAAAGAGAGCTTCTGAGAAGCTTTTTAGGAATGAATGAAAGCAGGTTTACTGTTTTTCGTGTAAAGACACTCTATTTTTAATGACCTCTCCTGGTTTTCTCTCTCCAGGCTCAGGCCAAGGCCAAAGTGAGGTCCTACGAGTTCCGTGGTGAGTCTTCACGCAGCATCCGCATCAACTACTCCAACCCCGAGCCCCTGGTGACGCCGAGGGCCAGAGAGGGGCTCCGCAGCATTGTCCCAACCATCTTTCCTCCCGGCACCGTGAACCGGGGAGAAAGCATCCGACACGCCCTCCAGGAACCGACCCGAGATCATCGCTCACTTCTGTCTCCAAGAGCTGAATCAGACAGGATGGGACACATCCCAAAAAAACGAGGTCGCAAACCCAAACTGTTCAGAGAGGTCTACTCCAGTGTCCTGCACTCTGATAAGAGCAAGATGGACGAGTCCATGTCGGGCATCCCGTCCAAAATGGCACGCCTGGAACTGGGCGAGGACGATGAGGACACTCTGAGCATGAGATCTCAAAAGCGACAGAACCCTCTCCTCTTTCCTCGGCGGACAATGGAATGGACCAAAACCAATGAGGAGTGCAGGACTCGAGAGCTCTCCACCAGTCACTTCCACCGCAAGTATCTTAAACACCTTAGACATCGTAGATCGTTTAAACACGGTGACGCTTCAGCTTTTAAACATCTTCATCACCATCATCATCACCAGCCCTCACTCATCGCCAAGATCCCTATGGCACGGATCCTCGGAGAACCAGAGCAGGAAGTGGAACAGGAGGAGGGAAAGGATTTGTGGAGACCCTGCTTCAGCACCCTGGAGAAGGTCACCATCACCGATGTGACCTCAAACCTTTTAACCGTCACCATCAAAGAGAGCGACACGGAGGAAGGCTTCTTTAAGGACAAGAGATGATTCGGTTTCTGGTGGACTCCTGAGTTCCGTCTGCACACTTCTGTGGCTATATCATGGACTCCTCAGAACATCATCAGGTAGAAGAGCAGGGAAGAATCGATAATGCGTTCTCTTCACAGGAACTCGAACCGAAGCTGTGTGTCGAAACACTAAATCAGACTTGTAATAATATTGTGCACAGTGATCACGTTATCGCAGCAAACATATAATATAAATAAAATAAAAGCTGTGCCACTTCCTACAGGATGAAGAACCATTTTTTGATTCCCTGAAAATCTTCTGGAAGCTTTTGAGACAGGAAATGATTCAAGGACAAATGTTTGCATTGAAAATGCAAGAAAATGAGGTTCTTCTCCCACGGAAACTGTCCACCCGCTCTGTATTCCATTCACACTCGCTCCACATTCCGTTTTTGTGTCTCATCACTTCCTGTTATTTACAGTATAAAGACGAACATTTTACTGTTTTTTTTGTGGTAAACACTGAACCGTGATGGTGATGGGATTCGACCAGACGTTTGCATGTACTAGAACAGCTTTCAGTCTGTGAGTTTAGATGTGTATAGATGTTTTGCTAATTAAAAAAAAAAAATCACAAATCATATACATCACTAAATATATCCAACACTGTTAGTGTGTGTTTCGCTTTTCTGCAAATTTTGGAACACGGATTTTTTTCACTTTTAACAAAACATCTGTGAATGACATGCAAAAACACACGCCGTGACCTGCAGTCTGGAGCTCGGTGACGTCACCTCGCCGCTCCCACCTTTCTCACTTTTATCGGAATGTTTTTTTTCTGTGGATGAATGGAAGACATTTATTTCGTAAAGACAACATTTGGATATTTTTGCGCAAATTAAAACCTTGTCAGGTTTTATATGTGTGTATCGTGGGAGAGAGAGAGAGAGAGAGACATTGAAAAAGAGAGAGAGAAAGCGAGCGGTTGGTTGAGAAATACGGTATTACAAGTTTAATTTTTTGTGAATAAAATATGAGCACCTATGAGTGTTTTGCCTGAGTGCGTAAATTTTCTTCTTTTTCTTCCTTCCTTCCTTCCTTCCTTCCTTCCTTCCTTCCAGCAGGTGTATAGGATGGTAAGTTTGCGGGGTCTTGGAGGAACTTTTCTTTGAACCTTTTTGGCTCATGCAGATGAAAAACCTGCAGCTCTTTTATAAGTTCATAATCTTTTTCTTTCTTTTCATCATTATTTAAAATTGATATTTATTTAACCCTAATTTTCTTTTTACGTAGACTAAAGAATAAAATAATAATAATAACAATAATAATCTGTAAAAAACAATGTCTCATCCTAACTTCGATTATTGTAGTAACTTTTCTTTATTCTATCATTCCTGATGATTGGAATCAGTGCGTCGCGTCGCAGATGTTCAGTTTCTGTTCATACAAATAAACTGATCAGCGAATCCGCTTCCATGAGCAATAAAAACAAACTGATAATCAAACTCGAAAGAAATTTACAGAGAGAGAGACAGCGACAAAGAAAAAAAAGAAAAAGGAAGAAAGAAGTCAGTAAGGGAGAGTAATGGAGAAAGTGACAGAAAGAGAAAAAAGAAAGAGGCAGTAAAAGAGGGAAGGAGAGACAGAGAGAAAGAAGGAAAGAAGATCTTAGTGTTAATTCCCTTGAATAACACACACACACACACACACACACAGAAATGCTAATGTTTATTCTAAAAAAAATCTTTCTAATTATCTAAATTTTTCCAGAAAAGAGGGGAGATTTAATATTTCTGTTTTTGATGCTATATAACATAAAAAGCAGCAACTCTCTCATTTCCTTCATCATCCAAGCGTATCATCATCATCATCATCATCATCATCGTCGTTGTTGTTTTTCTCTTCATCCTGTGGAGAGAAATAAGCATTCTTTAGCCAAAGGTTTGCGACTGTCTCACATGCTTACAAAACTCCAGACAGCAGTAAATTCAGCATTCTGGTTTAGTGCAGAGGGACAGCAGACTCGGTGGTCCTGGAGGGACGGGGTGTCCTGCAGGGTTTAGCTCCAACCCTAATCAAACACACCTGAACCAACTAATCAACATCTTTACTAGCAGTGAGACAGCAAACACATTAACATGGCATGTTTGGTGTGTGTGTGTGTGTGTGTGTGTGTGTGTGTGTGTGTGTGTGTGTGTATTTACCTACGTGGAGATGTGAGCTTGTTAGATGGGGTAACCATAGTTACTGTTACAGCGAGGAGCACAGTGAGGATTCAACCAGTTCTCAAGGTTCGTCTCACGAGCTCTCAACTCCAACTGTTGCAAATACAACATGTGTTCCTGAAGAAAGAGAGAGAGAGAGAGAGAGAGAGAGAGAGAGAGACAGACAGATAAAGATAGCGATAAAGAGAGAAAGAGATCGTATTATACAAAAACATACATTTGCATACATTATTGCTTTACAGCAAATAACAATGTGTGTGTGTGTGTGTGTTTCTGGTTAGGATTAGTGTTAGGGTTAGAGTTAGGGTTAGGGATTAGGGTTAGAGTTAGGGTTTAGGGTTAGAGTTAGGGATTAGGGAGTTAGGGTTAGGGTTAGGGTTAGGGTTAGGGATTAGGTTAGGTTTAGGGTTTAGGGTTAGTGTTAGGGTTAGTAGATGGTTAGGTTTTAGGGTTAGGGTTAGGGTTAGGGTTAGGGGTTAGGGTTAGGGTTTAGGGTTAGGGATTAGGGGTTAGGGTTAGGGTTAGAGTTAGGGTTAGAGTTAGGGTTAGGGAGTTAGGGTTAGGGTTAGGAGTTTAGGGTTGGGTTAGGGGTTAGGGTTAGGTTAGGTAGGGATTAGGGTTAGGTTAGGGTTAGGGTTAGGGTTAGGGTTCGAGTTAGGGTTAGAGTTAGGGGGGTTAGGGATTAGGATTAGGGTAAGGATTAGGTTTTGGTTTAAGATTAGGGTTTAAGGTTAGAGTTAGAGTTAGGGGTTAGGGATTAAGGTTAGGGGTTAGGGTTAGGGTTTAGGGGTTAGGGTTAGGGTTAGGATCAGGGTTAGGGTTAGGGTTAGGGTTTAGGGGTTAGGGGTTAGGGTTAGGGTAAAAGGGTTTAGGGTTAGGGGTTAGGGGTAAAGGTAGTTAGGGGTTAGGGTTAGGGGTTAGGGTAGGTAGGGTTTAGGGTAAGGGTTAGGATTAGGGTTTGGCATTAGGGGTAAGGGTAAAGGGTAAGGTTTAGGGTAAAGGTTTAGGGGTTAGGGGTTAGGGGTTAGGGGTTGGTTTAGGGTAGGGTTCGGGTTTAGGGTTTTAGGGGTTCGGGGTGTCAGGGTTCGTGGTTCGGTTAGGGTTAGGGTTTGGCAAGGGTTAGGGTAAGGGTTCGGGGTTAGGGTTTCGGGTTTAGGGGTTAGGGGTTAGGGTTTAGGAAAGGTTAGGTTTTCCCGGGTTTGGTTAGCGGGTAAGGGTAAAGGGTTAGTTTAGGGTAAAGGTTAGGGTTAGGGGTTAGGGTAAAGGTAGGGGTTTGAGTAAGGTTAGGGTTAGAGTTGGGTTAGAATTAGGGTTAGGGGTTAGGGTTAGGGTTGGGGTTTAGGGTTAGGGTTAGGGTAGTAGGGGTTAGAGTAAGGGTTAGGGTTAGGGTTAGGATTAG
This sequence comes from Bagarius yarrelli, assembly GCA_005784505.1. NCBI lineage: Eukaryota > Metazoa > Chordata > Actinopteri > Siluriformes > Sisoridae > Bagarius > Bagarius yarrelli. Next base: position 181,831 of record VCAZ01000336.1, read on the forward strand.
GGTTTGGCATTAGGGGTAAGGGTAAAGGGTTAGGTTTAGGGTAAAGGTTTAGGGTTAGGGGTTAGGGTAAAGGTTAGGGGTTAGGGGTTAGAGTAAGGGTTAGGGGTTAGGGTTAGGATTAGGGTTTGGCGTTAGGGGTAAGGGTAAAGGGTTAGGTTTAGGGTAAAGGTTTAGGGTTAGGGGTTAGAGTAAGGGTTAGGGGTTAGGGGATAGAAAATACAGTTATAATAAATACAGTTAACCAGACATGTGTGTGTGTGTGTGTGTGTGTGTGTGTGTGTGAGTGTGTGTGTGAGTGTTTGTGATACCCTCATAGGCTCATCAGGATACCCCGGCTTCTGTCTCTTACTGCGGAGAAGCTGCTTAGCGAAGCTCTCCTTCACCACTGGATTCGCTTCTGTGTGAAATCAGCAGGTTTTAGTGTGTGAAGTGTGTGAAATGAGTGATGTGTGTGAAGTGTGTGTGAAGTGTGTGCGAAAGTTTATTACTGACTTGCTTCATTGTGTGGTGCTCATTCTGTCCACTAGGGGGCATTCACTGATTTTACCCTAAAGAAACTAAAGTTAAAGAAGCCACGCCCCAATTCTGATAAAGCCCCGCCTCCTGTCACGTGATATTTGGCTGAAAGTCATATATTATTAGACGTAATGGTTTTTAAAAAATGTGTTTTAATGCATTTATTTATCTCTCAGATCTCAAATCCCCCCCTGTCCCTTTTTCTCTTGTCCCCCCCTCTGTCTCTCTCCCTTCTCTCTCTCTCTCTCTCTCTCTCTCTCTCTGTCTCTCTCTCTCTCTCTCTCTCTCTCTCTCTCTCTCTCTCCCCTCTCTCCCCTCTCTATCTCTCTCTCTCTCTCTCTCTCTCTCTCTCTCTCTCTCTCTCATATCTCTCTCTCTCTCTCTCTCCCCCTCTCTCATCTCCTCTCCTCTCTCTCGCTTTCTCTTTCCCTTCTCTCTCCCCTCTCCTCTCTCTCTCCCGGTCCTCTCTCTCTCTCTCTCTCTTCTCTCTCTATCTCGCTTTCTCTCTCCGCCTCTCTCTCTCTCTCTCTCTCTCTCCCCTCCTCTCTCTCTCTCTCTCTCTCCTCTCTCTATCTCTCTCTCTCTCTCTCTCATCTCTCTCTCTCTCTCTAGCAACAAAGCCTTCATCATTGCGTCTCGTCCCCCGGGGGCCCCTCATGACCCTCTGCTCAAACCGGAGGCTCCGTACAGGCAAAACAGCACGTAGCAAAACTTTACACCTTCAGTTCACCCTCTCTTCTCTAAACCACACACACACACACAC
>VCAZ01000325.1:0-15000 GCA_005784505.1 Bagarius yarrelli
TGCGTGTGTGTGTGTGTGTGTGTGTGTGCGCGTGCGCGCGCGCTCCAGCCAGACGGGAGTCGTATAAGTGTCTTAATCAGATAACCAGTCATTAATCAGACTGCGATCGATAATAACAACAGCGACATAAGCGCTTATAACGCGGTTATTAACCTGTAACCTGCTGCGGGGAGTTTATTACATCAGCCGCAGTCAGTGTGTGTGTGTGTGTGTGTGTTTTGGAATAACCCGAAGTGACTTGAGCTCGTTTTTCTCTGATCTTTCTCGGTCCACCTTAACATCCGGGTTTTTTGTGCCGTAGTCAGTTCTGGCAAGAGCGCATTGTAATTTTGGGTCGCGTCCAAAATCCTCCCTAAGCACATAGTAAAGTGTGGAGTGTCCAGTGTGGAGTGTCCAGTGTGGAGTGTCCAGTGGGGTGTGAAGTGTCGAGTATCCAGTGGGGTGTGGAGTGTCCAGTGGGGTGTGAAGTGTGGAGTGCGCCACAGACACTAAAACCCACTGAACTTTTGAAGTTGTTTTTTGATGATTGAGTGAGTCAGTTATTTACCCGAGTGTCTCTGTACCGGAGTGTCTCTGTACCGGAGTGTCTCTGACCGGAGTGTCTGTTGTACCGGAGTGTCTCTGTACCCGGAGTGTCTCTGGTACCCGAGTGTCTCTGTACCCTAGTGTCTCTGTACCGGAGTGTCTCTGTACCGGATGTCTCTGTACTCTGTACAGTGTACAGGAGTGTCTCTGTACCCTTGAGTGTCTCTGTACCCGAGTGTCTCTGTACCGGAGTGTCTTGTACCGGATGACTCTGTACAGGATGACTCTGTACATTAGTGACTCTGTACAGGAGTGTCTGTACAGGAGTGACTCTGTACAGGAGTGTCTGTGTACCGGAGGTCTGTGTACCGCGGAGTGTCTCTGTACCGGAGTGTCTCTGTACCGGAGTGACTCTGTACAGGAGTGACTCTGTACCTGGAGTGACTCTGTACAGGAGTGAATCTGTACTGGAGTGTCTCTGTACAGGAGTGATTCTGTACCGGAGTGACTCCTGTACAGGAGTGACTCTGTACTGGAGTGACTCTGTACTGGAGTGACTCTGTTACAGGAGTGATTCTGTACAGGAGTGTCTCTGTACAGAAGTGACTCTGTACCGGATGACTCTGTGCTGTTTTATACACACTCGTTAGTTCACTCTTTTTTGTGGGGTGAGAGTGTGGGGTGGGGGGGTGTCCTGTGCATTAATCATAATGGAGGTGCGCTGCGCTGTCACGCGATGTGTGCAGGGGGGAGGGGGAGTGAAGGGGAGGGGGGAGTGGAGGGGAGTGAAGGGGGGAGGGGTGACTGGAGGATGTTATTGTAATCCGAGCGGCGGTCCTGCGGTTTTTACAGTCGCGCATTAGAAACACTGCGTTTCTGTTTTTCATCCTGCGCAAATTAACACACAACTTTTACACAATAGTGGTGGAAACTGGCACTTTATTTCCCACCCAGTCTAGGAGTCTGCGTGGACTAAACAACACACACACACAGACAGACACACATACACACAAACACACACACATCCGGGTAATTTTTCTGTTCATCAAAACTTTTTTTAAAAGATAACTTTAACAATAAAACAGTAACACAACAATAACACAACAGCAAGACATCAATAATAAAACAGTAACACAAAAATTACACACAGTAACACAACAATGACTCAACAATAATACACAGTAACACAACAAATAACACAAAGTAACACACAGTAACACAACAATGACTCAACAATAATACACAGTAACACACAATAACACAACGACACACAATAACACAACAATAACACACAGTAACACAATAAATATTTAGGGAAAGTCTTCATGTCAGCCTTGGCGTGGTAAGTCTCTGTCTCGGCAGGCATGAAGTTAGCAGGCTTAGCAGACATAACAAAATCAGTGTCTGATATGGAATGTTTAGTCTTTGGTATGGGACACATGGTCTCAGTAATGGCGGCCTCAGCGTGGTCATCTCCGGCACGGCAGACGCCTCAGGATCCTGATTCTGGTCTGGTTCTGGAACAGACTCTTAGGCTTGGGCAAGCTTGGGATTGCAGACTGAGCAGTATGTGGCCCAAACACACAGTGTGGCTAACCCCATTACAGGGATTGCCCTAGACAGAGGCCCTTGGGATTCCTGCTGCCCTAGTCAACCCCAGCTGTGGGGCCGCCACACTGGACACCAACCTCCAGCACCTGCGTAGTGCCGTAATGTCTCCAAATTCTAAATGTTCTGGAACCTTGTAGCAGCATCCATCGTGGCTGCATTTCCCTGGCAACTGGAGCAGCGGCCATCTTGAAGCTTGTCTGTAGAGCGGCGGCCATCTTGGAGCTAGGCTGTGGAGTGGCGGCCATCTTGGAGCTAGGCTGGGGAGTGGCGGCCATCTTGGAGCTAGGCTGTGGAGTATTGGCAGAATCCAAATATTTAGGCAGGGACCAGGGAATTTTTCCCACTGGCATCTTAAGCCGAATAGTCAATAAACCCAACCCGAAAAATGTCCTTCAGGCCCACATTATTAAACCCTCTGAGGTCGCAAAGTCCACAAAAATTTGCACATAAGCCTCGATGGTTTGGTGACCTTGAAGGAGGTGCAGAAGTCTTCTGACTGGTAGGTTCATTTCTGAGGTGGGTTATTCTATAGCGACTCCACGAGACCTATGGAAGTGCAGGGCAGTTTTCTTAACAATAGTGACAACAATCAATAAACATAAAACTTGACTTAATTTGACTAAACTTGACTTAACTGGACTTGACATGACATAAACATTGGCATACAGGGCCTTGAAAAGTATTCGTACACCTTATTCATAAACGATGTATTGTATTAAGATTTAAACAGAACAACACAAAGTAACACACAATTGTGAAGTGGAACAAAAATGATATATACAGTTTTCAAAATTTTAAACAATTAAAAATCTAAAAAGTGTGGTGTGCATTAGTATTCACCCCCCTGCATCAATACTTTGTATTGCCAATTTTTTACTGTCGCAGGTCTTTTGGGGTTTGTCTCTACCAGCGCTGCACATCTAAAGACTAACATTTTTGCCCATTCTTTTTTGCAAAAGAGCTCAAGCTCAGCCAGACTGGACGGGGAACGTCTGTGAACGGCATCTTTTTAGTTTTGCCACAGAAGCTCAATAAGGATTTAGGTCTGGACTTTGACTGGGCCGTTCTAACACATGAACATTCTTTGATCCAAACCATTCCGTTGTAGCTCTGGCTGTATGTTTAGGGTTATTGTCTTGCTGGAAGGTAAATTTCTTTCTCAGTCTCAAGTCTTTTGCCACCTCCAACAGGTTTTCTTCCAGAATTGCCCTGTATTCAGCTCTATCCATCTTCCCATCAACATCTGATCAGCTTCCCTGTGTCTGCTGAAGAAAAGCATCCCCACAGCATGATGCTTCCACCGCCATGTTTCACAGTGGGGATGGTGTGTTCAGGGCGATGAGCAGTGTTACTTTTGTGCCACACATGTGTGTTGCATTCAGGCCAAAAAATTTAACTTTGGTCTCATCTGACCAGAGCAACTTCTTCCACATGTTTGCTGTGTCCCCTACATGGCTTGTGGTAAACAGCAAACGGGACTTTTGTTTTTGTTTTTCTTTCAACGATGGCTTTTTTCTTGTGACAGATTTGTGCCTTACAGTTGATGACTTACAGTTGTCCTGTGGACAGATTCTCCTACCTGAGCTTTTTCCTTCAAAGTGACCATGGGCTGCTTCTCTGACCAGTGCTCTCCTTGCCCTGTCTGTCAGTTTAGGCTGATGGCCATGTCTTGGTAGGTTTGCAGTTGTGGCATACGTTTTACATTTTTGGATGATGGATTAAACAGTGCTCCTTGGTATATTTTGTATAAACTAACCCTGCTTTAAACTTCTCCACAACTTTCTCCCTGAGCTGTCTGGTGAGTTCCTTGGTCTTCATGATGCTGTTTGTTCACTAGTGTTCTCTAACAAACCACTGAGGTCTTCACAGAACAGGTGTATTTAAACTGAGACTAAATTACACACAGGTGGAATCTATTAACTAATTAGGTGACTTCTGAAGGCAATTGATTGCACTGGATTTTATTTAGGGGTATCAGAGTGCAGGGGGGTGAATACAAATGCACGCCACACTACCGTATACCGTATAGCATTTTCGTTCCATTTTACAACTATGTGCTACTTTGTGTTGGTCTGTTACATAAAAATTTCAATAAAATACATTTAAGTTTGTGGCGGTAAAGTGAAAAATGTAAAAAGTTTAAGGGGGATGAATACTTTTTTAAGGCACTGTTAACAATGGCATAAACACGACTCACCACAATGGTACACGAACAATAACCCAGAAGGACACATGGCTACAAAGGGGTTATATATACAAGTAAACAACAAGATGAACAAAGAACAAGAACTTAAAAGACTAATGCAATATAACCATAAAACAAGAAACATATTAAACATAAAAGATGAACAAAACAAGATACATAAACCTTAAACATAAACAAGAAACAAGAACTTTACACTAGTTAACGAATTATCAACCAGGTCAGTTTATGAAAATAGTTACTGAGTCTATTGTAATTAATAAATTAAACAAGGAAATCACTTCACTTGAGGTAAAATGAGCTACAATTATTTTGCTGATAATTTCGTAGTCTTCTTGAAGGTGCCGTGACAACAGAACATTTCACTGAGCCAATGAAAATGCAGGAAGGTGACGTGATTTTTACTGTCTTTAAAAAGCGACATCTTTAATAAGCTACTTTAGGTAATAAAGTGATATTATAAACAGTTCACTTCCTGTTTATTAAATGATTGTTAATATCGTTGGCTGGCAAACAAAACCACATCACCGGTTAAAGTTAAAGTACTGGATAAATCACAGATGCCTTTTTCTTTCTGATCTCTGTAGTTTTTAGACAGAGCGATGATGTCATCTCCTCTGCACAGGTGTGTGTGTGTGTGTGTGTGTGTGTGTGTGTGTGTGTGTGTGTATGTGTGGATGCTTAAGTGAGTTGCGCAGATTGTCAGGTTCTCAGAGTCTCACACAATGAGCACATTCAGGGAGTGTGTAACTCGACTCTGGCTACACACACACACACTTTCTGTCTGTCTTGGTTTCACTGGATTTCTACCAATTTTATTTGCTCTCTAACACTCTTTTCTTTTTTCCTATATGTCACTCTTTCTTTTATTTTTGTAGTTGCAGTAAAATAATCAATTTCACACACACACACAAACATTGATTCAGAAGAATGATATAGCCGTAGCCATCACTGTGTGTGTGTACGGGTTTATACATTTTGGTGGGGACCTAAACCTGAATACACACAGACTCATGGGGACTCGAGTCACAGTGGGGATCAAAATGAATGTCCCCATGAGTACAAAAACTTCTAAATCACACAGGATGGGATTTACTGAGAAAGTAACACTGCAGAAAGTTTCTGGTAGGTTAAGGGTTAGTGTTAGGGTTAGGGGTTACAGTTAGGGTTAGGGATTAGTGTTTAGGGTTCAGTGTTAGGGTTAGGGGTTACAGTTAGGGTTAGTGTTAAAGTTAGGGATTATTGTTAAGGGTTAGTGTTAGGGTTAGGGGTAACAGTTAGGGTTATGGATAGTATTACGGTTAGGGGTTACAGTTAGGGTTATGGTTAGAGTTAGGGATTAGTGTTTAGGGTTCAGGGTTAGTGTTAGGGTTAGGGGTTACAGTTAGGGTTAGAGTTAGGGATTAGTGTTAATGGTAAGGGTTAGTGTTAGGGTTAGGGGTTACAGTTAGGGTTAGAGTTAGGAATTAGTGTTAAGGGTTAGTGTTGGGGTTAGGGTTAGAGTTAGGGATTAGTGTTTAGGGTTCAGGGTTAGGGTTAGGGGTTACAGTTAGGGTTAGGAATTAGTGTTAAGGGTTAGTGTTAGGGTTAGGGGTTACACTTAGGGTTAGAGTTAGAGACTAGTGTTTAGGGTTCAGGGTTAGGGTTAGGGGTTACAGTTAGGGTTAGAGTTAGGAATTAGTGTTAAGGGTTAGTGTTGGGGTTAGGGTTGGACTTAGGGATTAGTGTTTAGGGTTAGTGTTAGGGTTAGGGGTTACAGTTAGGGTTAGAGTTAGAGACTAGTGTTTAGGGTTCAGGGTTAGGGTTAGGGGTTACAGTTAGGGTTAGAGTTAGGAATTATTGTTAAGGGTTAGGGTTAGTATTAGGGTTAGGGGTTACAGTTAGGGTTAGAGTTAGAGACTAGTGTTTAGGGTTCAGGGTTAGGGTTAGGGGTTACAGTTAGGGTTAGAGTTAGGAATTATTGTTAAGGGTTAGGGTTAGTATTAGGGTTAGGGGTTACAGTTAGGGTTAGGGTAGGGTTACAGTTAGGGTTAAGGGTTAGTGTTAAGGATTAGTGTTAAGGGTTAGTGTTAGGGTTAGGGGTTACAGTTAGGGTTAGAGTTAGGAATGAGTGTTAAGGGTTAGGGTTAGGGTTAGAGTTAGGTGTTAGTTAGGAATTAGTGTTAGTGTTATGGTAGGGTTTCGGGTTAGAGTAGGTTACAGTTGGGTCAGTGTTGGGGTTAGGGTTAGACTTAGGGATTAGTGTTTAGGGTTAGTGTTAGGGTTAGGGGTTACAGTTAGGGTTAGAGTTAGAGACTAGTGTTTAGGGTTTAGGGTTAGGGGTTACAGTTAGGGTTAGAGTTAGGAATTATTGTTAAGGGTTAGGGTTAGTATTAGGGTTAGGGGTTACAGTTAGGGTTAGGGATTAGTGTTAAGGGTTAGTGTTAAGGATTAGTGTTTAGGGATTAGTGTTAAGGGTTAGGGTTAGGGGTTACAGTTACGGTTAGAGTTAGAGACTAGTGTTTAGGGTTCAGGGTTAGGGTTAGGGGTTACAGTTAGGGTTAGAGTTAGGAATTATTGTTAAGGGTTAGGGTTAGTATTAGGGTTAGGGGTTACAGGGGTTAGGGGTTAGGGATTAGTGTTAAGGGTTATGGTTAAGGATTAGTGTTAAGGGTTAGGTTAGGGTTAAGGGTTAGTGGTTAAGGGTTAGGGTTAAGGGTTAAGGTTAGTGTTAAGGGTTAGGGTTAAGGGTTAGTGTTAAGGGTTAGTGTTTAGGGTAGGGTTAGGGGGGTTACCAGTTACGTTAGAGTTAGGGTTAGGGGTTACAGTTAGGGTTAGAGTTAGGGTTAGGGTTAGGGTTAGGGGTTACAGTTAGGTTAGAGTTAGGAATTATTGTTAAGGGTTAGGGTTAGTATTAGGGTTAGGGGTTACAGTTAGGGTTAGGGATTAGTGTTAAGGGTTAGTGTTAAGGATTAGTGTTTAGGGATTAGTGTTAAGGGTTAGGGTTAAGGGTTAGTGTTAAGGGTTAGGGTTAGGGGTTACAGTTAGGGTTTAGAGTTAGGAATTATTGTTAAGGGTTAGGGTTAGTGTTAGGGTTAGGGGTTACAGTTAGGGTTAGGGATTAGTGTTAAGGGTTAGTGTTAAGGGTTAGGGTTAGAGTTAAGGGTTAGTGTTAAGGGTTAGGGTTAAGGGTTAGGGTTGGGGTTACGGTTAGGGGTTACAGTTAGGGTTAGAGTTAGGGTTAGGGTTAGGGGTTACAGTTAGGGTTAGAGTTAGGGTTAGGGTTAGGGTTAGGGGTTATAGTTAGGGTTAGAGTTAGGAATTATTGTTAAGGGTTAGGGTTATTATTAGGGTTAGGGGTTACAGTTAGGGTTAGGGTTAAGGGTTAAGGGTTAAGGGTTAGTGTTAAGGGTTAGGGTTAAGGGTTACAGTTACGGTTAGAGTTAGGGTTACACCCTAACCCTAACCCTTACAACTGTAAGGGTTAGTGTTAAGGGTTAGGGTTTAGAAAATACAGTTTGTACAGTTGAAAAGCCATTAAACTTATGGAGAGTCCCCACAAGGATAGCTAACCCGACGTGTGTGTGTTCAGCATGGTTATCAGAGGAAAACGTTCCAGTCAGTGTCTTCCAATTAGACAGCCAAGAAACCTGGTGTTGTTTTTCTCCTATGATTGTGTGTGTGTGGGGGGGGGGGCATCATGGGAGTTTACAGTAAGATACAGACACTGTTCACTGTGTTGGAGAATCACGTGTAGAATGACTCACAGTTCTGATGTTCAGAAGAAACCGTCTGAGAACGCGGTTGCTAGGCAACGGGAATCACAAGTCATGTGCTGCTGATGAATGTGACGAGGCAGAACAGACTACACACACAGACACATACACACACATACACACACTTCTGTAACAGAACCCAGTGCAATACAGACTGCATTCATTCGTCAGCAAGAACTTCAGCAGTCTGATGCGAGCAGTTTCACTGCGTATAAAACTGTAAAACATTCCAGATCATCTGATTGGCTGTGAGGGACTCAGTGGAACAGCACAGGGAGTCCCGGTTCTAGAAAGTTTTATAGTTATAACACAGACGGTCAGGGATTTGAAAGGTTAGAGTTGTTATAGGAAAGCACTGAGAGACTGTGTGTGTGTGTGTGTGTGTGTGTGTGTGTGTAAAACACACCACCTTCTTTAAATGTTACAACTACATATATGAATCGGGTTTTTAATCGAATGATCACTTCCTGTAATTCACTTCCTGTAATCAAAGCTTTGTTTTTTCCTTTTTTTATGGTTGTGGGTTTTTTTCGTGTTTTTGTGGGGTTTTTTGCCTTGCCGGCTCTTTTCCTCTCCCTTTTTTTTTTTTTTTTGCTGAGGTCACTGAGGTCACTTTTACCTCATTCTTTATTTCTGGGAAACAGTAATGATGGTCTGGCGGGCGTCTGGAAGCGAGGCGGAGATTCCAAGGAGAGGTCGGCAGAGGTCGGCCATTTTATTTGTTTTTGATGACGGTGATTTCGGTAAAGTCCTGTCCTGAACCTGGATAATGGCCTTCATTAATGCAGAACGATAACGTGCCAGCTAGCATACCGCCTGCCAAGCTAATGCTCGCTAAAACCTTCCACCCTCTGACTAACACACACACACATACACAAAGTGGCAAATTGCTATGTTGGTTTTATTAAACTTCTCTCCTGACTTTATGACTAAGAACTCAACGTTCTGCAGTTCTGCTGAGACTTCATCCCATATCTGACACAGCTGAGCGACTCATAGAACGGGATCTCTACTGCGTAGTTCATACAGATATAGAGCCCATCGGGCCAAACCTCATCTATGCTGACAGCCATGCTGTCTAATGGGGGTGGGAATCTTCACGATCGATCTGATTTCGATTCTGGGAGTCCCGATCTGATTCCAAAATCGATTCTTAATTTACACTTTTTCTAATTCCTCTGCAGCGTAAACACATGATTACACCTTTACATTAAACCAGAATTGGAGTTTCTGTGCTCTTGGTTTACAGTTGGAAATTCAGAATAAATATCATCCATCTTTAAGAGATGATTTGGTTTTATAAACTTTCTTTCATTAATAATAGTTCTAATAAACCAGTTCAGTAATTTTGGACTGCTTTTATACTTTATCTCTATATTTAATTGAAGTGTCCAGGCGAACCCGCGACGAGCGCTCGGTTACACTTATCATTTTTCTGATTCGCTCACGCAAATTGATAATCCATTCCGGACTTTTGGGAATCGATTCAGGAATCGTTAGAGAATGAATCGTTAAGCATCTTTATCGATTTTTTTCCACCTCTACTGTTTAAAAACTTACACAATTTGATATTAATTCAACTTTAGCAGAAAGTGTGAGAGATGTGACTAATAGGGGTCAAAGTTATAGCACCACCAACTGGCAGGAGGAAATGTGTGTCTTTTTAAAAATGCAAGTCTCCTGGGTGCTTGCTGTCAGTACGCGTCTGAGAGAAGTTAACAACACACATTTAACGAATTTGGCAGACGTTCTTATCCAGAGCGACGTATATTTATCTCATCTATACAACTGAGCAATTAGGGGGTTAAGGGCCTTGCTCAGGGGCCCAACAGATCAAACCTCGATCTTCAGGTATCAGTTCAACACTAACTCTGTACTGTTCTTCATCGGGATCTCTGTACTGTTCTCCATCGGGATCTCTGTACTGTTCTTTATTGGGATCTCTGTACTGTTTTCCATCGGGATCTCTGTACTGTTCTCCATGTTCGTACTGTTCCATCGGGATCTCATCGGGATCTCTGTACTGTTCTTCATTGGGATCTCTGTACTGTTCTTTATTGGGATCTCTGTACTGTTCTTTATTGGGATCTCTGTACTGTTCTTTATTGGGATCTCTGTACTGTCTTTAGCTCACCAGTTTGTGGTGTGATGAATAATTACTGCTGTTTGTCCAAACGGTGGAATGGTAATGAAGTCTGTTCCGATTTGAAGTGAAGCTGAGTGGAATTAAACTTCTGTGGTTCCGTTGACGTGCGCTTAAAATAAATTAATGAAGACTGACTACTAATGTTTTTATGGATAAACTAATTACAAGCACACACACACACAGAGGGAACCTTATTAAACCTGAGCTTTGCGTCGCCTCCAGCTGTGTCTCTGCTGTATTTTTCAGACCTGCGTTAGGGGGCGGGGTTTACAGCTGGTCGCCATGGTTTCTCTGGTAACATTTCATTAACTTACAGGAGACTTGTGCAGAAGTTTTTGCCCCCCATAGCCTTAGATTCTGAGACAGACTGTGAACTTCACTGTTCCTATCGTTAACCAGAACGGCAAATAAAATGATAGATAGAATGTCACTCTCTTATCTTCCTTTCATCTGCCTGTCTATGGCCGCTGTGCTTGTTCTCGAACTCACCATCTAAAAAAAGAAGTAAAGTCACAGCAAAGACGCTCTCCCAGTTTTAGTTAGTCAAAGATGTTAAACACATTCCATGGATCTCTCTCTCTATCGACCTGTCTCATCCTGTCTTTATTTTTATCCTGTCTTCTATTTTAACAAAACAAAATCCCAAACAGTTCCTTATTGTTTTCAGATGTTCCTCTCTCACTTTCTCTCTGCCTCTCTCTCTCTCTTTGTCTCTCTCTCGATATCTCTTTCTCTTTCTCTCTCTCGCCCTCTCTTAGTCTCTCTCTCTTTTCCCCTTCTCTCTCTCTCTCTCTCTCTTGATATCTCTGTCTCTCCCTCTCTCTCTTTTTCTTAGTCTCTCTCTCTCAGTCTCTCTCTCTCTCTCTCAGTCTCTCTCTCTATCTCTGAGCTCAGTTGTAATTTAACTCTTTTTGTTTGGACCACAACACATTTAAATGAAAGGAAAATAAAATTTTTGAGTGTTTTCAGGTTAACTGTGTCTTTCAGACTTGCCAATGATTGACGTGGAAACCATTAGCTAACTCTGTGTTCGGGTTCTCATTCCAGCCCCAAGCCTCCTCCAGCTGAAGGGGCCAAATCGAATCCCTCCAAGCGGCACAGGGATCGACTAAACATGGAGCTGGACAAGCTGACCAGCCTGCTGCCTTTCTCTGAGGACGTTCGCTCCCGTCTGGACAAACTGTCCGTCCTGAGGCTCAGTGTTGGATACCTGAAGGTCAAGAGTTACTTCAATGGTGAGTCAGTGACTCGGTTTAATGTCTCTGGTGGAGCAGGAAAAGGTCCAGAATTCGGCTAATGAACAGTGCTGGTTTTTGTAACTACAAAAAGAATCAGTTTAAATGAACGATTCATGAATCATTTTAAAGCAAATGACTCTGTTATGACCATTTTTTAAAAGTGCGTTTGTTTACAGTTGTTGGAAAGTAAGATTGAGAGAGAGAGTGTGTGTGTGTGTGTGTGTGTGTTCTAAAAATGAAATGGCTACTATCAGCTGTCTGTGGTTTGTAATTTCACTCGGCACGTGGACACTTCCTGTTAGCTGATGCTGTGGTGGATACACCTTTCTAACCAACACCATCTTCTGTTTCCTCTCTCTCACACACACACACACACGTTTTTGTGGTTGCAGGACTGTGGGTCAGCAGTGTCAGCTACACAGCCAATCACCTCACACTGTGCCCTTACTCCTAACCAATCAGAGCACATCATACTGCTCCCAGGATGCAGTGCACAGACAGAATACGCCAGACAGACAGATAAAAACAGAACCTGTAGCACACATGTGATTCTCAGTATGTCAAGAATGCTGTGTGTGTGTGTGTGTGTGTGTGTGTGTGTGTGTGTGTGTGTGTGTGTGTGTGTGTGTTTTATCATCTATATCACCCTGGTTCTCCAGAGGTGAAGTGGAACTGCAGCCTCACACTTCCTGTCATTGTTCTCTCCCCAAATGTCGACAGAGACAGACAGCTTCATATTCTTCAGAGAGACAGACAGGCGAAGAGTGCAAGGAAGGTGAAAGGTGAGAGAACAGAAAGGAGAAGAGAGAGAGAGAGTGTGTGTGTGTGTATGTGTGTTTGTGTATATATGTCTGTGTGTGTGTTTGTGTGTGTTTGTGTATATATATGTGTGTGTGTTTCGGTATATATGTGTGTGTGTATATGTGTGTGTTTGTGTGTATATGTGTGTTTGTGTATATGTGTGTGTTTGTATGTGTGTTTGTGTATATATATGTGTGTGTGTGTGTGTGTGTGTTTGTGTATATACGTGTGTGTGTGTTTGTGTATATATGTGTGTGTGTGTATGTGTATAGGTATGTGTTTGTGTGTATATGTGTGTATGTGTGTGTGTGTTTGTGTGTGTTTGTGTATATATGTGTGTGTGTTTGTGTGTGTTTGTGTATATATGTGTGTGTGTATGTATGTGTATATGCGTGTGTTTGTGTGTGTATGTGTGTGTGTATATGTGTGTGTGTTGTGTATATACGTGTGTGTTTGTGTGTGTTTGTGTATATGTGTGTGTGTGTGTGTGTATGTGTAATAGGCGTGTGTTTTGTGTGTGTATATGTGTGTGTTTGTGTGTGTATTTGAGTATGTGTTGTGTATATATGTGTTGTGTGTGTGTGTGTGTGTGTGTGTGTGTGTGTTGTGTATATATGTGTGTATGTGTATTTGAGTATATGTGTGTGTGTTTGTGTGGGAAGTGTGGGCTCATGGTTAAGGTGTTGGATTACCAACCCGAAGGTTGTGGGTTCGATTCCCAGCTCCACCACCCCTGAGCAAGGCCCTCAACCCCCAATTGCTCAGTTGTATAACAAGTAGTAATGTAAGTCGCTCTGGATAAGAGCGTCTGGTAAATGTGTGTGTGTGTGTGTGATTATTGCTGATTTGTTTGTCAGTGTTATTATTGAAATTAAACAGAAGGTTCTGTTGGTTGTGTCGCACTCCACACGGAATCGCTCGAGAGAAAAAGACACAAACACTCTAAAAATCAAAAATAAATGATCTAAAAGTGTGTGTGTGTGGTGTGCATGGAAAAGCTTTAGTCTGAGAAAGAGCCTGAGGTTTAGTCCCACGCTTCACTGCACAACACTGCATTGTGTGCGGCTCCCAGCATACACCAGAGCACCGACGCTGTGGAAGAGTGTGGTGTGTGTGTGTGTGTGTGTGTTAAAAAGTGTGAAACAATAATAAAAGATGTACTGAGTTATTATTTGTTAGTGTACTAATGAATATTAATGAGCTTGTGATGACGAATAAAAATTAAAAATGGTTAATAATGTTTATTAATGTGAGATTAAAGATATTTTAATATTTATAAAATCAAATTTATAATTAATATTTATAAAATCTAAACATTGAGTTAGGACAAATGGACAATTGTCTGGCTGCCATCGTGTCCCTACTGGGTGCAGAAGTCATGATGTCACTCGCACGTAATGATATCACAAAAGGAGATAATGTCACTAAGACATGATGATGTCACTCTTTTTTTTTCTTACTTTATTTGTTGTTTTCTTTTACTTTTACATGTGTGTGTGTGTGTGTGTGTGTGTGTGTGTGAGGGTAAAGTTGTGAAAGTTTCGCTGATTTCGCTGTGAATTTATCACATCTCTTATTAACCAATCAGATCAAGGAAGTGGAACATTCAGGAAATTCATTGTTCACAACACAGACACGTCTTAACGGGAAACACACACAAACACAGGACCAGACCCTCATAGCGTGCAGTAACGCTTCAGAGCCTTACACACACACACACACACACACACACGCACACACTGGTGATTTACCCTGAGATAGAGAGACAGACAGTCCTCTGTGTGGTTGTGAGATTGCAATAAATCTATCTTTACAGTCTGTTTTACCAGACACACACACACACACACACACACACACATATGTTTTAAGTGCCATATAGCAGACACCCATTAGTTCTCTCATCCTCTCTCTATCTCTTTCTCTCTCACTTTCTCTGTTGGTCTCTGTCACTCTGTGTCTGTCTCACTCTTTCTCTGTCTCACTCTTTTGGGACTTGTTCCCACATGAGCAGCTGTGTGTGTTTTGACTGAGAAGCCAGTTGCTGTTAGCCAACTCTGATTGATGGCACTTTTATACACACACACACACACACACACACCTCTTCATCTAAACCTATATACATAGACCTGAGAAAATAACAATAAGCTATTGCAAATGAGGCGTAAACCTGTGTGTCACACACTAAGACACACACACTCACACACAATGTGAGTAGTGAAAGTGTGATAGTAGTGCACCAGTGTGAGTATTTAGAGTGTAATAGTAGTGCACCAGTGTGAGTAGTAAGAGTGTAAGAGTAGTGCACCAGTGTGAGTAGTAAGAGTGTAAGAGTAGTGCACCAGTGTGAGTAGTGAGTGTGATAGTAGTGCACCAGTGTGAGTAGTAAGAGTGTAAGAGTAGTGCACCAGTGTGAGTAGTGATGTGATAGCAGTGCACCAGTGAGTAGTAAGAGTGTAAGTGTGCACCAGTGTGAGTATTAAGAGTGTGATAGTAGTGCACCAGTGTGAGTATTTAGAGTGTGATAGTAGTGCACCAGTGTGAGTAGTGAGTGTGATAGTAGTGCACCAGTGTGAGTATTGAGAGTGGATAAGAAAACTGTCAAAGCTGTAAATGTAAATAAAGTGCACTACTCTCACACTCTTACTAGTGCTCTAGGTTTAACACTCTCACTAGTGCACTAGTCTCTCTAGTCTCTGTAATTTGTATATAGTGTGTTTTGTC
>VCAZ01000325.1:17500-127500 GCA_005784505.1 Bagarius yarrelli
TCTGAATAATATTCTTATCTTAATTAATAATTGACTTGTTTAATAAAGTCTGAATTAATATTGAATTAATGATGTCACACCTGTATTCACACTCACACACTAGTTTAAATATTCCACACTCACACACTAGTTTTAATATTCCACACTCACACACTAGTTTAATATTCACACTCACACTAAGTTTAATATTCACACTCACACACTAGTTTAATATTCACACTCACACACACACTATTTAATATTCACACTCACACACACACTAGTTTAATATTCACACTCACACACTAGTTAGTTTTTACACACTCCAACACACTAGTTTCACAATATCAAACCCACACACTAGTTTAATCTTCACACTCACACACTAGTTTAATATTCACACTCACACACTAGTTTAATATTCACACTCACACACACTAGTTTAATATTCACCACTCACACACTCTAATCACACTAGTTTAATATTCACACTCACACACTAGTTTAATATTCACTATTTCACACTCACACAGTTTAATATTCCACACTCACACAGTAGTTTAATATTCACACTAGTTTAATATTCACACTCACACACTTTAGTTAATAATTACACACTCACACACTAGTTAATATTCACACTCACACCTAGTTAATATTCACACTCACACTAGTTTTAATATTCACACTCACACACTAGTTTAATATTCCACACACACTCACACACTAGTTTAATATTCAACTCACACTCACACTAGTTTAATATTCACACACACTCACACCACACACTAGTTTAATATTCCCACACACTCACACTCACACGCTAGTGTACTTTCACACTCACACTCAACACTAGTTTAATATTCCACTCACACTAGTTTAATATCCACCAACACTCACACACTAGTTTAATATTCACACTCACACACTAGTTTAATATTCACTCACACACCTAGTTAATCACACACTAGTTTATTCACACCACACACTAGTTTAATAATTCACACTCACACTACATTTGTAATATTCACAACTCACACATAGTTTAATTTCACACTCACACCACTAGTTTAATATTCACACACACTCACACACACACTAGTTTTAATATTCACACTCACACACTAGTTTAATATTCACACTCACACACTAGTTTAATATTCACACTCACACACTCACACTAGTTTAAATTAATTCACCCTCACACTCACACTAGTTTAATATTCACACTCACACTAGTTTAATATCACACTCACAACACTAGTTTAATAATTCACACTCACACACTAGTTATATACCACTCACACACTAGTTTTAATATTCACACTCACACTAGTTTTAATATTCACACTCACACCACATAGTTTAATATTCACACTCACACGCTAGTTTAGTTTAATATTCACACTCACACACGCTTTAGTTTTTCATAACTACACACTCACACCTAGTTTAATATTCACACTCACACACTAGTTTAATAATCACCACACACACCACTCACACTAGTTTAATATTCACCCACACTCACACACTAGTTTTAATATCAACACTCACACACTAGTTTAATATTCACACTACACACTAACACACACTAGTTTAAGTAATTCACTCACACACTAGTTTAATATCTAACTCACACATAGTTTTTAATATTCACACTCACACACTAGTTTAATACTCACACTTCACACACTAGTTTAATATTCACACTCACACAGTTTAATATTCACCCACTCACACGTAGTTTAATATTCACACCTCACACTAGTAGTTTAATATGCAATCACAAAATTTCACACCCAACTAGTGTAATATCTCACTCACACTAGTGTTATTGCAATAATCACAATAGTTCACACTCACACACAGTTTAATAATCACACAAGTTTAATATTCACACTCACACCTAGTTTAATATTCACACTCACTCACACACACTAGTTTAATATTCACACTTCACACACACAGTAGTTTAATATTCACACTCACACCATCTAACACACACTAGTTTAATATTCACACAGTCACACACACACTAAATAATCCCACTCCAACACTAGTTTACATAATATTGCACCACTCCACCTAGGTTAATAATCACACTACACAAACTAGTTTAATATTCACAACTAAAACACGTAGTTTAATTAAACACTCACACGCTAGTTTTAATATTCACTCACTCACACATAGTTAATATCACCTCACACACTAGTTAATAATCAACACCTCAAACGCTAGTTTAATAATCACAACTCACACGCTAGTTTAATATTCACACTCACCGCTAGTTTCACACTCACACGCTAGTTTTAATATTTCCACACTCACACGCTAGGTTAATATTCACACTCACACATTAGGCTAGTTTTTAATAATCTCACTCACCCCACACTAGTTTAATATTCACACTCACACACTAGTTATAATCACACTCACACATAGTTTAATATTCACACTCACGGATTAGTGTATATCACACTCACACGCTAGTTTAATATTCACACTCACACGCTAGTTTAATATTCACACTCACACGCTAGTTTAATATTCACACTCACACGCTAGTTTAATATTCACACTCACACAACACAGTAAATAATCTCACTTTTCACACACTAGTTTAATATTCACACTCACACGCTAGTTTAATATTCACACTCACACGCTAGTTTAATATTCACACTCACACGCTAGTTTAATATTCACACTCACACGCTAGTTTAATATTCACACTCACACAGCAGAAGATTTGAAGATTCATTTGCGTGTGAATGTTACAGGTGATGTAATGGGGATGAAGGAGACGCGCTCCGGATTTGGGTTTCTGTGTCGATGATGTAAAAGAAACCAGCAAACCCCAAACCAAAACCTAACCTTAGCCCACCACACGCACACACACACACACACACACACACACCATAACCGGGCCAGGAGTTAGACTGTGTGTCATGTTCAGAATTTGCATTGCAGTATGTGCAATTGCCACGTGTGTGTGTACATGTGTCCCAATGTGGGCATATGTGTGTCTTAGTGTGTGTGCTGTAATCAAACACACACCCAGACACACAGGTTTACTCCTCTTTTGCAATAGCTAATGGGTAATTTCTCAGGGCTGTGTATATAGGTTTAGGTGAAGAGGTGTGTGTCTGTGTGTGTGTGTGTGTGTGTGTGTGTGTGCAGTAACTTACACAAGAGAGCCATTGTTGCAGCATGGGCCTGTGGGTGCAGCTTTCTGACGAGTCTGATCAACGTTTATCTACAACACGAGTATGTAAACAGGAAGAGAGAGAGAGAGATAGAAACAGAGGGACAGAGAGAGAGAGAGGGGGGGGGACGAGAGAGAGAGATAGAGGGACAGAGGAAGAGAAAGAGGGAGGGACAGGAGGTGACAGAGAGAGAGAGAGGAGAGAGAGGGGGGGAGAGGACGGGGGATGAGAGGGGGGGACAGAGAGAGAGGGCGAGGAACCGGAGGGGGAGGGGGGGGGGACAGAGAGAGGAGAGAGAGAGGAGAGAGGACAGGAGAGAAGGGACCGAGGAGAGAGAGAAAGAGGGAGGGACAGAGAGAGAGAGAGAGAGAAGAGAGAGAGAGAGGAGAGAGAGAGAGAAAGAGGGACAGAGAGAGAGAGAGAGAGAGAAGAGAGGGAGAGGGAGGGAGGAGGAGAGGGAGGAGAGAGAGAGGAAGAGAGAGGAGAGGAAAAGGAGAGAGATGGAGGAGAGAGAGAGAGAGAGAGAGGGACAGAGAGAGGGACAGAGAGAGAGGGAGACAAGAGAGAGAGCGAGCCGAGAGAGTGAAAGGGGAGAGAGAGAGAGAAGAGGGACAGAGGAGAGGAGAGAGAGGGGAAGAGGAAAGAGGGAGAAGAGGAGGAGGAGAGAGAGAGAGAGGAGAGAGGAGGAGAGGCGAGAGGGGGACGAGAGGAGAGAGGGAGAGGAGAGAGAGAGAGATAAGAGGAAGAAGAGGGAACAGAGAGAGAGAGAGAGAGGACACAGAGAGAGAGAGAGCAGGACAGAGAGAGAGAGAGACAGGAAGGACACTCTCTCTCTTTTCTCTCTCTCAGGATTCGAATGTTGCTTTAATTAGTATGACAAATTTGTACATTTGTATTGCCAACGCGCGACTACAGGAACAGATAAATACAACACATACAGAATACATAAATACACACAGACCATAATACACACATACAGGACATAAATACACACATACAGATAAATACACACATACACACATAAATACACATACAGACTAATATACACACATACAGACATACAGACACACACCATAATACACACATACAGACATAACTACACACACACACACATAAATACACCATACAGACATAAAACACGACAAATAACACAGACATACAGACACATACAGACAATACACACAGACAAACACACCTACAGACAAATACACACACATACAGATAAATACACACATAAGACAACATACACACAGACCAGACAGATGATATAAGATAAAATCACATACATAAATACACAAATACAGACAAATACACACATACAGAACAAAATACACATACAGACATAAATACACACATACAGACTAAATACTACAGTAAGAAGTTTACTGGGGGTGTCTTGGGTTGTCTGTTTGGTGCCCTCGAATCTCAAGAGGGAAATGTAGCGGTAGAGCTTGCCAAAAGACCCATTAAATCCAGAGTTAGTGTCCTACGGTGTTAATAACCCCGGCGTGATGTCATAATTATCAGTATTTAAATATTTACACTAATCAATGTGGATTCACTGAGTTCTGTTTTCTCTTTTTATTCACACACGCTGTTGTTGTTAAAAGAGATAATCAGTGATCATAATAATAAATAATAATTATTTGGCTACAATTTTATCTCCCACAGATTGTTTAGCAGTTATTTTTTTACCTCAGGGGCAGAATAATTTATTTATAGTTTATAAAGTCAGTGTGTTATCATTAATCCACTAGTGTGTTTTCATTGATACAGAGGTATAGAGTGTGTATAGAGTGTGTAGTGTGCGAAGTATGTAAAGTGTGAGTAGTGTGTGTTGAGTGGCGTGTAGAGTGTGTAGTGTCCGTAGAGTGTGTAGTGTGTGTAGAGTATGTAATGACTGTAGATTGTGTGGTGTATTGAGGGTGTAGAGTGTGTCGTGTGTGGAGAGTGTGTAGTGTCTGTAGAGTGTGTAGGGTATCTAGAGTGTGTGGTGTTTTGAGTGTGCAGTGTGTGTAGAGTATGTAATGTTTGAAGATTGTGTGGTGTATTGAGTTGTAGAGTGTGTAGTCTGTGCAGTGTGTGTAGAGTATGTAATGTTTGTTAGATTGTGTGGTGTATTGAATGTGTAGAGGTGTTGTGTGTGTAGAGTGTGTAGTCTGTGCAGTGTGTGTAGAGTGTGTAGAGTGTGTCGTGTGTGTAGTCTGTGTAGAGTGTGTTAGAGTGTGTGTGTGGTGTAGTGTGTGTGTATGAATGTGTAGAGTGTGTGTGTGTAGTGTGTAGTCTGTGCAGTGTGTGGTAGTTGTGCAGTGTGTGTTGTGTGTAGTGTAGTGTGTGTAGTATGTGTAGATGTTGTAGTGTGTTAAGTGTGTGTCTGTGCAGTGTGTGTAGTCTGTGCAGTGTGTGTAGTCTGTGTAGAGTGTGTAGTCTGTGCAGTGTGTGTAGTCTGGTAGTAGAGTGTAGAGTGTGTAGTCTGTGCAGTGTGTGTAGAGTGTGTACGTCTGGTGTGTAGTGTGTAGTCTGTAGTCTGTGTAGACTGTGTAATGTTGTAGATTGTGTGGTGTTGTATTGAATGTGTAGATTGTGTTGTGCAGTCGTGCAGTGTGTGTATGTCTGGTGTGTAGTGGTAGTCTGTGCAGTGTGTAGTAGTCTGTGTAGAGTGTGTAGTCTGTGCAGTTGTGTGTAGTCTGTGCAGTGTGTGTAGTCTGTGCAGTGTGTGTAGTCTGTGTAAGTTGTAGAGGGTGGTGTAATGTTGTAGATTGTATGGTGTTGAAGTGTAGTGTATTGTGTGTGTGTGTAGAGTGTTAGTCTGTGCAGTCTGTGTAGTGTGTGTAGTTGGCAGTGTGTGTAGGTGTGTGGTCTGTGGGAGAGTGGTAGTCTTCACTGTGTGTAGTTGTGCTGTGGGTGTAGTTGTTGTAGAGTGTGTAGAGTGTGTTGTGTTGTTTTGTAGATTGTGTGGTTAGAATGTGATTGATGTGTGGGGTGTGTGTGTGTGTCTGTGTAGTCTGTGTAGTCTGTAGTAGTTGCGGTGTGTAGTCGTGTAGAGTCTGTGTAAGTGGGTAGTCGTGCTAGTGTGTGTTAGTCTGTGTAGTATTAGTGTGTGAGTCTGTGTAGAGTGTGTAGTCTGTGTAGAGTGTGTAGTCTGTGCAGTGTGTGTAGTCTGTGTAGAGTGTTGTCTTTAGTCTGCAGAGTGTGTGTAGTCTGTGTAGAGTTGTAGGTCTGTGCAGAGTGTGTAGTTTGTGGGGTGTAGTGTGTAGTTTGTGTAGAGTGTGTCCTTTTTAGAATTTTCATGTTTTTAAAAGCAAAAACAAATAAAGTTGCTGTTACACTATTCATTAAAATCACAATCGGATTATTTTGTCCATATTGCACAGCCCTGTGTGTGTGTGTGTGTGTGTGT
Organism: Bagarius yarrelli; assembly: GCA_005784505.1. Classification (NCBI taxonomy): domain Eukaryota; kingdom Metazoa; phylum Chordata; class Actinopteri; order Siluriformes; family Sisoridae; genus Bagarius; species Bagarius yarrelli. The sequence continues at coordinate 24,092 of VCAZ01000325.1, forward strand.
GTGTGTGTGTGTGAGTGTATCCCAGTGATTATAGCTTCTAAAAACAGAACCATACAGACTTCCTCTGTGATGGTGGACGGGGGAGGGGACGGGCGTTGTCTCTCTGTCTCTCGCTCTCCCACTCTCTTTCTCTGTCTCTTTTTCTGTTCTCTCTCTCACTTTCTCTATCTCTCTGTCTTGTCTCTCTTTCTCTGTCTCTGTCTCTCCCACTCTTTCTTTCTCTCTCTCTCAACTCTCTCTCTCTGTCTCTCTCTCAGAAGTGTATTTGCGTGTCTCTGCCTATTTGAAGCAGAAGGCATTTGAATGTCTGCTGGAGTTCAGAACCATTCACACACACACACACACACACACACACACACACACACTTCAGCAGCACAAGTCGAAAGTCTGAGTCCTGTAATTGTTTCCATTATATTCGCAATACAAGTAGAAAAATAAGAGGGATAGAGAGAGAACAGACACAGAGAGAGACAGACAGAAAGAAAGTGGGGAGAGAAAGAGAAAGGCAGACAGAGACAAAAAGAGGAGAGAACAAAAGAGAGAGATAGAGACGTACACACACACACAGAAAGAGAGAGAGAAGAGGAGAGACACACACAGAAAGAGAGAGAGAGAGACACACCAACAAAGAACAGAAGAGAGAGAGCACACACACAGAAAGAGAGAGGAGGAACACACACAGAAGAGAGAGAAGAGAGAGGACACACACAGAAAGAGAGAGAGAGAGAGGACACAACACAGAAAGAGACATAGAGAGAAAGAGAGAGAGAGACACACAGAGAAGAGAGGAGATAGAGAGAGAGAGAGAGACACACACAGAAAGAGAGAGAGAGAGACACACCACACAGAAATATAGATGAAGGCGAGAGAGAGACACACACACAGGAAAGAGAGAGAGAGGAGACACAACAGAAAGAGAGAGCAGGAGAGAACAACACACAGAACAAGAGAGAGAGAGAGACACACACAGAAAGGAGAGAGGGACACAGAGGAGAGACACACACCACACAGAAGAGAGAGGCGAGAGACACACACAGAAAGAGAGAGAGAGACACACCACAAACAGAGAAAGAGGAGGGGAGAGAGCAACACAGAACCGAGAGGAGAGAGAGACACACGAAAGAGAGAGAGAGACACACAGAAAGAGAGAGAGAGACACACACACAAGAAAGAGGAGAAGAGAGACACCAAAGAAAAAGAGGAGAGAGAGACACACACAGAAAGAGAGAAAGAAGGAGAACACACAGAGAAAGCGGAGACGAGGAGAGAGACCCGAGAAGAGAGAAAGAGACAGAAAGAGAGAGAGAGAGAGACAACACAGAAAGAGGAGAGAGAGACACACACAGAAAGAAGAGAGAGACGAGAGAGACACACAGAAAGAGAGAGGAGAGGACACACAAAAAAGAGGGAGAGAGAGGAGAGAGACACACACACAGAAGAAGAGAGAGAACACACCAAAAAGAGAGAGAGAGGACACAAAGGAAAAGATGAGAGAGAGGACCAACAGAAAAGAGAGAGAGCGAAAGAGGAGGAGAGAGAGAGAACACAACAGGAGACGAAGAAAGAGAGGAGAGAGAAACAAGAAGGAGAGACAGAGAGACAGAAAGAAAAGAGAGAGAGGGACACACACAGAAAGAGAGCGACCACACAAAGAAAGAGAGAGAGAGAGACACCACAGAAAGAGAGAGAGAGAGGACACACAGAAAGATGAGGTGAGAGAGAGACAACCACACACAGAGAGAGGAGAGAGAGCACACACAGAAAGAGAGAGAGAGAGAAACCACAGACCACTCACACACAGAAAGAGAGAGAGAGACACACACACGAACGAGGAGAGAGAGAGACCACACAGAAAGAGAGAGAGACACACAGAAAAGAGAGAGAGAGAGAGAGGAACCCACCAGAAGAGAGAGAGAGAGACACACACAGAAAGAGAGAGAGAGAGACACAGAAGGAGAGAGAGAGACACACACACCCAGGAGAGGAGAGAGGAGGAGAACACACAGAAAGAGAGAGAGAGAGACACAAAGGAAGAGGGAGAAGAAGAGACCAAACAGAAAGAGAGAGAGAGACACACAGAAAGAGAGGAGACCACACCACAAAAGAGGAGAGAGACACACACAGAAAGAGAGAGACACACCACACAGAAAAGAGAGAGAGAGAGAGACAGAGAGACACAGAAAGAAAGAGAGAGAGAGAGACACACAAAGAAGAGAGAGAGAGAGAGACACACAGAAAGGCGAGAGAGGAGACACACAGAAGAGAGAGAGCAGAGACACACACAGAGAGAGAGAGAGAGAGAGAACACACAGAAAGAGAGACAGCGACAACACCACGAAGAGAGAGAGAGAGACACACACACGAAAGACGAGAGAGAGACACACACAAGAAGAGAGAGAGGAGACAACACAGAAAGAGAGGAGAGAGAGAAGCAATAAAAGAAATAGATAGTGAATAGGTAAATAGGAGCTAGGAGAAAGCTAGACAGATAGAGGGATAGGAGAGATAGACAGAAGATAGGGATAGACCGTGCAGGAGACTTGCTTTGGTCGTTTTGGTTTTGAAGTTATACAGATGTTTCCAGGTGCTTGCGTAGTGTAACATGGACCGGCGGCAGTTCTTAACCATGAGTATTACGATACGTGAAAGAAGTGATGGAACATCGGGCGCTAACTATAGCATTGTCACAGACACCCTGAAGTGTGTGTGTGTGTGTGTGTGTGTGTGTGTGTGTGTTGGAAAATGCGAGAGAGACGGTGTGTGTGTACTCTGTGAATGAGAAACCTGTATAAAAAAAAACCTTTAACTCCATATAATCCATGAACACACACACACTCTTTTACACACACACATCACACTTCTCACCCCAGTAACCTCACTTCCTGTAATACACTCTACTTAAACAAAACCTAATTAGGGAAACCTAGAAAGTGCACACATAAAGTCACTTTCCTTTATATTATTAATAATTTAGTATTTTATCACTCATTTAAATGTATTTTATTTCAACTAAATTTATTTGACATATTTATTGTACCCATTTATAATTTATACCATTGTATTTTATCCTTTTCTTCTTTTTTGGTCGTCCTTCTTTTTTTCTCTTGGTTCTGGTTTTATCTCTTCATTTCTTACTCTTTTTTTCTGTATATATCTTTTATCGTAATTTTCTTTTCCTTTTTTGTCCTCTTTTCCTCTCTTTATTATTTTTTCGTTTTTTTCTAACTTACGCTGTTTAAAAATGGTGTTTTGCTTTGTGTGTGTGTGTGTGTGTGTGTGTGTGTGTGTGTGTGTTTTTCCTGTTGGAGTTTGTTTGATCTTTGTGGTTCTATAAACTGCTGTTAACACACACACACACACACACACACACACATACACAGAGTTCCCACTGACACCCCTGATTAGCATTGTGTAAGCGTGTGTGTGTGTGTGTGAGAGAGAGAGATTTGTTTTGTGCTTTTAACAATGGACAGTGTGTGTAATCAGCTTTACACAACAAAATACAGTAACAGTGAAAAGTGTAAGTTTGTCCCTACTGAGCAAACCGGGGCGACTGTGGCAAAGAAAAACTCCCTGAGGGTAAATAGGAAGAAACCTTAAGAGGAACCAGACTCGATAGGGAACCCCATCCTGCACAAGAAAAGTCTCTTCCCCCGGGAAATTCTACCCCCTGAACATCTAAACATCTAAAAAATGAAAGAATATAAGCAGTGCAATAGCCCCTGGACCTGTACCCTATCTGTGCAGTGATACCCCATTCATTAGATATATATAAAATGGCCAATAACCTTCTATTGTCGTTTGTTTGCTCTTAACTTTAAATTGTTATTGTACTTAAAAATGGGCAACTGGAAGCTTCTGTCACCAAAACAAGTTTCTTGTAAGTGCAACCCTACCTGGCAGTAAAACCCTTTCTGATTCTGATTCTGATTCTGATTCTGATTCTGATTCTGATTCCTCCTCTGGTGACACCGCATGTTATTGTTAATTACAGCCTATTGTAATTATTAAATGTAGGGCTGGACGATATGGCCACATTTTATATCATGATATATTTTATAATTTCGGTTGATATGATATAAATATTAGAAAAGCCTAAGAATAAACTGCTAATGGAGGTCTGTACCTACAAACATCTGAACAAGTAATTTACCAAGACTATAAAACCTCTTAAAAACTAGAGAATATTTTAGAAATAAAAACGCTAGAAATAAATGAATGTCCATCTTTTATTTGTTTATTTAGTTTATTTTATTTGTTTATCGACATTTCTATAAAACACAGACTCATTTAATAAACAGCTCATTTATACGAATAGTGTCACAGACGGACATTTCCCTAAAAAACACTGCATGTGTGTGTTTTGGCTTAGTAAAACACACACACACACACACACACTTGTGGGATTTTTTCTTCATATCAAAATTGAGGAGTAACAAAGTCGGAACCATGTGCTGTTTTATCATTAAAGCTAAGGCGACGCACGAGGATAGAAGACGGCATTGATAAGATTATCTTTATTACCGTCTCCCCGTCTTCACGTCCTCGGCGTGCTACGCTCTTGGCTCTGTATCTGCCGCTCACAGCTGCAGGCGCACGACCCGAAACTGTGGGAGATCCGAGATACATCTGTTCTGTGCAACGCGTCGGTCTGCGCGCAGCACACTCTGAGCGGCGCTTACTTAGCGGCCATGTTGAATAGAGCTCAGGAGAGTGGGCGGAGCAAATGAGAGGGCGGGGTTACACTACACAAGTAGTCAATTGTGTTCTGCTCTTTCTGAAGGCTGTGTCCTGAACGCCATTCAGTGACGAATGCTGTGATGGATATCGGAAATGTATTTAAGAATCATATCAGCGTTACTGAAAAAAGTTTCAGTAACTCAGTTTCTATTGCGATATATATTGATATTGAATTATTGTCCAGTCCTAATCAAAAGGTAATGTCATCTGTAGTTTTGGGTCATTGGAGCAGAGTGAGTCCCCGTCCATCCTCAAAGGGGCAGGAAACTGGTCACTGGTACCTCAGGAGAGACCAAGAGAGAGAGGGAGAGAGAGAGAGAGAGAGAGAAAGAGAGAGGGAGGGAGACGAGAAAGAGGGAGAAGAGAGAGAGAGAGAGAGAGAGAGACCAAGAGAGAGAGGAAGAGAGAGAGAGAGAGAGAGAGAGAGAGAGAGAGAGAAGAGAGAGAAGAGAGAGAGAGAGAGACCAAGAGAGAGAGAGAGAGAGAGAGAGAAGAGAGAGAGGAGAGAGGAGAGAGAGAGAGACAGAGAAAGAGAGAGAGAAGAGAGAGACCAAGAGAGAGAGAGAAGGGGAGAGCAGAGAGGAGAGAAAGAGAGGGAGAGAGAGAGAGAGAGAGAGAGAGAGAGAGACCAAGAGAGAGAGAGAGAGAGAGAGAGAGAGAGAGAGAGAGAGAGAAGAGAGAGAGAGAGAGAGAGAGAGAGAGATGTGGATTTTTATATTATTATGTGGATATTAGTGTGTTAGCCGATGGCTCAGGTGATTGTTGTTGATTTGGGGGCGGAGCCTGTGAGCCAAAGCTCCTCCTCTTCCATGCCAGAGAAAAAAAGCACACTGAGACGCACCGTGTGGGAACGATTACAGCCAGAACGGCACTGTGATTACACTGATGAGCACAGATTACACACGGGTTAGCCAAGAGTTACGCTAACACACACACACACACACACACACACACACACACAGCAAATCATTCAGAGGGAGAACAGTTTCAGAGATGAAGGCAGAAATGCCTGTTAGCTTGATTTTTCTGTGTGTGTGTGTGTGTGTGTGTGTGTGTGTGTGTGTGTGAGACTACATCCGGACCTAAACCACTTAATGCTTGGCTGCAATAGCAGACAGCACGTCTCGAACCCCATGTACCAAACACACACACACACACACATCCTGAATGTATGGCTACAGTGAGAGGGTGTGTCTGTGTGTGTGATTACTTAAACATTATGTGCAAAAACAATTGCTCATCTAACTTTACTTTCACCCTCTTCATCTCCCTCTCTGTCTTGTCTATCTCTCTTTGTCTCTTTTTCTCGGTCTGTCAGTGTCTGTCTCTTTCTGTCTGTCTCTCTGTTCTCTGATTCAACATTCAAGATTTTCTGTCTGTCTCTCCCTCTGTCTGTCTGTCTGCCTCTCTGTCTATGTCTCTCTCCCTTTCTCTCTCTCCCTCTCTGTCTGTCTGTCTCTCTGTCTCGCAGTAATCAGTATAATAGTGTGGTGATGATTCCATGTTAAGAGTTTATTCACACATCCTGCTACTGTGTGTTTGGGGGGTGGGGGGGTGGGGGGGTGCCTTGCATGAGGAGAAAAACAATGAAACAGACAAACAGATAGAGAAAGAAAGAGAGAAAGAGACGGAGTGAGCAAAAGAGAGAGACAAATGGTGAGAAAGAGAACGACAGACTGACAGACAGAGAAAGAGAGAGACAAACAGACAGAGAGAGAAGAGAAGAGAGGAGAAAGAAAGAAGAGAGAGAGAGACTAAACGAGACTGAGAGAGTGAGAGACAGACAAACAAAAAAAAGACTGAATGAGACAGAGAGAGAGACAGAAAGAGACTAAATAAGACTGAAAGAGAGAGGGAGACAGACAGAGTGAGATTGGAAGAGAGAGAGACAGAGAGAGACTGAATAAGACTGGGAGAGAGACAGACTGAATGAGACTAGGAGAGAGAGAGACAGAGAGAGACTGGGAGAGAGTAAGACAGGGAGAGACTGAATGAGACTGGGGAGAGAGAAAGACAGGAGAAGACTGAATGAGACTTGGAAAGAGAGAGAGGGAGACTAAATGAGAATGGGAAAGAGAGAGAGACAGAGAGAGACTAAATGAGACTGGGAGAGTGAGACAGACAGAGAGAGAGAGAATGAGACTGGGAGAGTGAGACAGACAGAGAGAGACTGAATGAGACTGGGAGAGTGAGACAGACAGAGACTGAATGAGACTGGGAGAGTGAGAGACAGACAGAGAGAGACTGGGAGAGAGAAAGACAGAGAGAGACTGAATGAGACTGGGAGAGTGAGACAGACAGACAGAGAGAGACGAGATGAGAGAGATGAGAGAGGAGAGGACAGAGACAGAGTGAGACTGAATGAGACTGGGAGAGTGAGACAGACAGAGAGAGAGATGAGACTGGAATGAGACTGGGAGAGTGAGACGAGACAGAGAGACAGACAGAGAGACTGAATGAGACTGGAGAGAGAGTGAGACAGACAGAGAGAGACTGACTGAGATGAGAGACAGACGATGGAGAGATGAGAGACTGGAGAGTGAGACAGACAGAGAGAGACTGAATGAGACTGGGAGAGTGAGACAGACAGAGAGAGACTGAATGAGACTGGGAGAGTGAGACAGACAGAGAGAGAGACTGAATGAGACTGGGAGAGTGAGACAGACAGAGAGAGACTGAAGATGAGACGAGAGAGAGGATGAATGAGACTGGGAGAGTGAGACAGAGACCAGAAGAGAGACTAAATTAGGCTGGGAGAGTTGAGACAGACAGAGAGAGAGACTGAATGAGACTGGGAGAGTGAGACAGACAGAGAGAGACTGAGTGAGACAGACAGAGAGAGAGACTTAATGAGACTGGACTGAATGAGACAGGGAGACAGTGAGAGTGAGACTGAGTGAGAGACTGAGGGACAGAGTGCGAGAGAGACTGACTGAATGAGACTGGGAGAGTGAGACAGACAGAGAGAGAGAGACTGAATGAGACTGGGAGAGTGAGACAGACAGAGAGAGAGACTGAATGAGACTGGGAGAGTGAGACAGAGAGAGAGAATGAGACTGGGAGAGTGAGACAGACAGAGAGAGAGACTGAATGGAGGACAGACAGAGAGAGAGACTGAATGAGAGAGAGTGAGACAGACAGAGAGAGAGAATGAGACTGGGAGAGTGAGACAGACAGAGAGAGAGACTGAATGAGACTGGGAGAGTGATGATGGAGGGTTGTTTATACGAGTGTGTGGTGAAGGAATGACTAGGACTGATTCATTAATGTTACCACATCAGATTCTTGTCCATACCCACACACACACATAGGCATGCCATGGCCCGTCTCAGTAAGAGTGTGTGCTGTGTTGGTGTTAATTACTGCCTCGGCCTTAAACCTAAAGTCCACCACACACACACCACACACACACAAACACACACACACACACACACACACACATTCATATATACAAGACGGAAATGCACACACACTCATAAACATGTTTGAACACACACACATAAATACTCACACAAACTCTTATATGCACACACACTTACTCACAGACATTTATACACATGCTGTCAAGACACATGCACACACACACATACTCCTGCAAAAACACTCACACATACTCCTGCGTTTACACACACACACACGCACACAGAAACACAAGCATTAATGCACACACTTTGAAAATGAACACACTCCGAAACACAAACATTAACACACACACACACACACACACACAGGTGAAATGTAAACAGTGCATTGTCTCTTTCTGGAGCAGCAGCACATCACAGACCCTCACAGGTCAAAGGGAAAAACTGTCTGTCTCTCTGTCGCTCTTCTTTTCTCTCTTACTCGCAATCCAGATTCCAAAACCCTTCAGAGATTCTGTGTGTGTGTGTGGGTGTGTGTGTGGGTGTGTGTGTTTTATACAGACAGAGATACAGACAGAAAATAGATTAAGCCATTTACAACAAAAATTCATTATTGCCATTTTCTGATTGACTGATAAAAGTGATATCACAAAGGCTAATAACACACACACACACACACACACACACACACACACGCTTGTTGAGGTTTACAAAGCTTACAAACGCGCATCATTCCACTTCAGTACAAGTACAAACCTGCTCTACAGACAGAGAAAATTATGGGGGAAACGCACACACACACACACACACACACCAGCATTAAAGCGCCTCAGGTGGGTTGTTAACCCTTTAGACGTGGGTGTGGGTGTGTGGGTGTTTCTATCCCACCATTCTTAAACTAAAACATTATCACATGAGCCTTAACATATACACACAGGGGAGGGGCCTTAATTATGACCACACACACACACAGTGTGGTAATCATCTGCTAGAGAGAAACAGAGCTCACTCCTTTTGTACTTTCACTTCTGCCCTCAGTGTGTGTGAGAGAGAGAAAAAGAGAGAGAGGGCGTATGTTTAAAATGATGGTTTTATAGTGTTGGATTAGAGTTTGGATATTAGGGATTAGTGTTCTGGGATTAGAGTTTGGATATTAGGGATTAGTGTTCTGGGATTAGAGTTTGGATATTAGGGATTAGTGTTCTGGGATTAGAGTTTGGATATTAGGGATTAGTGTTCTGGGATTAGAGTTTGGATCTGGGATTTTGAGGAGTTGTCTGGGATAGTTTGGATTGTTGGATTAGGGATCTTAGTTTGGGATTAGTTTGTTTATGTGTTCTGATTCGTGGATATCTGGGATTAGATTAGGATGTTTGTTATTAGGATTAGTGTCGGATATTAGGATTAGTGTTCTGTTTCTGGGATTAGAGTTTGGATATTATTAGGGATTAGTGTTCTGGGAGATTTGAGAGTTTGGGATTAGTTTTTGGAGGGGATTAGGTTCTGGGATTTTGGAGAGGGATTTTGGATTATTATGGGATTCATGTTCTGGGATTAGAGTTTGGATATTATATTAGGGATTAGTGTTCTGGGATTAGAGTTTTTTTGGATAGATTCTATTAGGGATTAGTGTTCGGGATTAGAGTTTGGGATATTAGGGATATTATTGGATATAGGGATGTTTCTGAGATTATTAGTTTGGATATAGGGATTCATGTTCTGGGATTAGAGTTTGGATATTAGGGCTGGATTAGTGTTCTGGGATTAGAGTTTGGATCGGATTAGGGATTTGGGATTTTGGGATTAGAGTTTGGATATTTGGATATTAGGATTGTTCGGGATTAGGGTTCTGGGATTAGTGTGGGAAGAGTTTTGATTATTCTGGATTAGTGTTCTGGGATTAGAGTTTGGATATTAGGGATTAGTGTTCTGGGATTAGAGTTTGGATATTAGGGATTAGTGTTCTGGGATTAGAGTTTGGGATTTTAGGGATTAGTTTGGATATTAGGGATAGGTTCTGGGATTAGAGTTTGGATATTAGGGATTCAGTGTTCTGGGATTAGAGTTTGGATATCATGGATTAGGTTATTGTTCTGGATTAGAGTTTTGGATATTAGGGATTAGTTTGTTGGGATTATGAGTTTGGATATTAGGGATTAGTGTTCTGGGATTAGAGTTTGGATATTAGGGATTAGTGTTCTGGGATTAGAGTTTGGATATTAGGGATTAGTGTTCTGGGATTAGAGTTTGGATATTAGGGATTAGTGTTTTAGAGGTATAGAGTTGGAATATTAGAGATTCGTGTTCTGGAAATAGGGTTTATGGATTAGTATTTTGGGATTATGGTTTGGACATTAAGAATTGTTGTTTTGTAGTGTAGTATTTAACCCTTTTCTTTATCTGTGTTTCATTGTTCAGCCTCGATGAAGAAGACAGGAAGCAGAGAAAATGGCAGGCCGACTGGAATTGTGGGAGGAAAAGGACAGACGCTCAGCAGTCTGAATGGAGGAAGCTTCTGCGAGGGAGAGTTACTGCTGCAGGTTCACACAAACACACTAATATTGTCAATGAATAATTCTAAGCTTTTAAATGCATGTTGGTAAATCATGGTGTGTGTGCCTGTGTGTGTTATCTTTTAGGCTCTGAATGGCTTTGTGATGGTTATAACAGCTGAAGGCTATGTGTTCTACTCTTCGTCTACCGTACAGGACTACCTGGGCTTTCATCAGGTCAGAACACACAGAAACACACTAATCAAAGTCTGGTTAATGATCATATACAGTGGTGTAAAACTGATAGAGGTGTGTGTATGTGTGTGTGATGTGTGTGAGAGAGAGAGAGAGAGAGAGAGAGAAAGAGAAACCAGTAAAAATTGTGTAATACACAGTAATGCACACAGTCCTCATGTCATGGTGCAGCAATGCAGTCAGACTTGCTCACCATGTTGAGTAATCTCCTCTCATTTACATTTGTAAGTAGTTTACGTTAACAAAATATCACACACACACACACACACACTTTTTGTTTTTGGCTTAAATGTTTCTAATAAGTGTGAAATGTTTTTCTTCACTTGTTGACTTTCACCAACGCAAAAAGTCACAGCTCTAAAAGTCACACAACATAGGAAGGTTAAGATGAAGATCAGAGGAACATCTATGAGAAATATTCAAGTGTTAAACTCCAAATGAATGGTGCAGATGCGTGTGACATGGGAAATCAGTAGAGGGCGCTGGAGGGCACTGGTGTCTTACAGAATAAAGCTGATTTCTGTAAAACTTTAATTCACAAATATTGAACATCATCCAACAAATCTATTCATCAATATCTATTTTATTCAGTGTTTGTATGGAAAAGTGGAATGCCCGTGTTTCTGTGTGTGTGTGTGTGTGTGTGTGCAGTCAGATGTGGTGCACCAGAGTGTGTTTGAGCTGATTCACACTGATGACCGTGGCATGTTCAGAAGACAGCTGCACTTTGGCATGAACCCCACAGAGGGGGATTTTCCTGACGATGCTAACGGTGAGTAAAACACACACACACACACACACACACACACACACACACAAACACACACAGCTGAATTAGTGCTGCACCTAAATCTAACCTTAACCTTAACATTAGTTTAGATTTTGTTTCTTCTTTTTGTTGATAAAAGATTAATTGTGGTATTTCAGTGGGGATCAAACAGATGTTCCCTCATCATCACATCTGTCTCATAGTGCAATCTTGGTATGGACACATTCCTTTTACTCCAAGATATAAAAACATGTATGGACTTGTTTTCTGGGGAATTTGCATAGTGTTGTGAGTCTCAGCTACCAAAGGTGACATTATTCCCCGCCTGATTAACTGACATGTACATGACAATGTGTGTGTGTTAGTGTGAAAACAGCACATAATAATAATCTGGAGGAAGTGTTTACTACAGATGGAGCCATTTGTTAGCTCATACAGTGCAAATACTGACAAACAGGGCAATACAGCCGTGTGTGTGTGTGTGTGTGTGTGTGTGTGTGTGTGTGTGTGCGAGAGAGAGAGTTGTTAACATGTCTGGCTGTCATTACTAAACCCATCTGGAATGTGTGCAGAGTAACTAGTGTGTGTGCAGGTCAGCAGTTCATTCATACACATAAATAAACACGTCGACACTGTGACGTCATCAGCTTTGTTCTGCGTTCACAGATTTTTTTTTGTTTTGGAAACAGTCGCTTTCCAGCACACAGCTGAGCTGCAGTTAGAACTCATGTTCCAAAATACATCACTGTGCGTTTTTCCATAGGCCTCCAGAAGAACAGCACCATCGTAAACTACACTCATCAGCCGCTGCCACCTGAGAACTCGTCTTTCCTAGAGAGGAGTTTCTGCTGCCGCTTTCGCTGCCTCCTCGACAACTCCTCCGGCTTCCTGGTAAACACACAAACCCGTAAATACGTACACAAATTTATCTGTGCTACATTACCAACAACAAAAAGGACCATGACTTATATTTATTTCTCCACCTCAGGCCCTGAACTTCCACGGTCGACTGAAGTATCTTCATGGCCAAAACAAGATGGCGGAGGATGGCACTATAGCACCTCCTCAGCTGGCTCTGTTTGTCATCGCTACTCCCCTTCAGCCGCCCTCCATCTTGGAAATTCGGAGCAAGACAATTATCTTCCAAACCAAACACAAGCTGGACTTTACACCTTTGGGCATCGACACTAGGTGACTGAACAGGGTTTTGTATGCAACAAAATATTTACTGTTAAACCTGTCTTATATTACACTAGGAGGATCTTTTGTACTTGTCTAATACAGTTTGCAGACAGAAGGGGGAGCTCTTGCACTCTTCTAAGACTGTATGTTTGGGCATCTGTAAAGCACTGTATAAAAGTGTGTGTGTCTCTGTGTGTGTGTCTGTCTGTCTTGCAGGGGGAAGGTGGTGCTGGGTTACAATGAGATTGAGCTGTGTATGAGAGGTTCTGGTTACCAGTTCATCCATGCTGCAGATATGATGCACTGCGCTGACAACCACCTGAGAAGTAAGTTCATCTCCAGCAAACTACAAATGAAGGCGGACACAATAAACAGCAAATATAAAGCAAGTGATTACTCGACTTTTCCTGATATTTATTCATTTTTGTCTTTGTGCAGTGATGAAAACTGGCGAAAGTGGTTTAACAGTTTTTCGGCTCCTGACAAAAGTAGGAAAGTGGGTCTGGGTGCAGTCCAATGCCAGACTTGTATATAAAGGTGGACGACCAGACTTTATTGTGGCACGACAGAAACCTTTAACGTAAGTCCTACAAATTACTTTCATCCATATAGATGCTGGGGTGGGACTAGTTGGATGGTGGGGGTGGCATCAACTGATTTGCATCCTGGTTATTCTGTTTCCTTATTCCAGTAATGAAGAAGGCGAAGAGCATCTTCGTCAGAGGACGCTGCAGCTGCCCTTCAGCTTTGCCACTGGAGAAGCTGTTTTATATGAGACAACTCCTTCTCCAGACATGGCTAAAATCTCTAGCCAAATCAAAGAAGGAAAGATCACTAAACCTGCCATGCTGCCACCAAGTTCACTGTTGAGCTCCATGCTGAAACAGGACGAACGCATTTACGAGCCCAACAGCGATCCCAACTCCCAGCCTTACCTGGATAATGCATTCTGGGACAGCCATGCCCTCCTTAATGTTCCTGGAAAGTCCTGGGAAGTAGAAAAAAACACTGTGGGCATTAAGAAAGAATCAGCAGTGCAGGAAATGATGGAGAGCTTGCAGCAGATCATCGAAGACAGCAGTATGTGCGGTAACCTAAAAGAGCTATCCCTAGATCAGAGGGAACTGAGGGAATGGGAGCACACGCTGCAGCAAATGAGCAGCTTGAGCAATAATGAGGCGTCTGTTGAGCTTAACGACATTTTGACCAACGATATCTTTTCATATGTGGAAAACATGCTGTTTAAGGAGAGCAGCAACAACATGAACGACACACTTCCCGAGTGTCTGTCTGAGCTGCAGCTGCAGAGAGACCTTAACGACCTTATAGACATTTCAGAGGGCCTTGAAACAGGTAGCTCAGGAAATCCTGTAGAAATGTTTGTAGAACCATTGTGTGAAAGTATGATTTTTGATTCTTCACTTGCTGGCCAACAAAACCAGGCCACACTGGTGCAACAGGTCGCACCGAGCCAACAAAACCAAGCAGAGCTTCAAATGCAAGTTCAGAATCATATTCAGAGAGGAAACCTGAGCTTTCCAGAAAGGGGTTTATTGCCCAACCTCCAGAACCAAGATCAGCATGTTGACTTCCACAACCATAGTTCTGTCCTGTTCAACCAGGCAATCCAGCCAAGCGGTCAGTGGGCAGGACCCCAGTCAACTAGCAGTGAGAATATTTCACACTCACAAAACATCATGTTAAACCACGCACCAAATGTGCACCTCAAGGCACAGTTTCCTCTTGGCAATCAGAGCATAGACAATCAGAGACTTACTGGAACATGGCAGCAACTCCATCCTTCTGTTCAACAGGGTCATCACCCATTACCGAAAGTTCCCAATAATCCCAATCCCAATCCCAACAATGTCCAGAATATCTCAAATGTTCATCAACATGTCCAACAAGTTCCACTTCCAATGTCAATGCTACAATCTAACTTTGGCTCCGAGTCCAAGACACAGCCTAGTGTAATTGGTAGATCAGTTTATAGCCAGCATGGGGGGTTTGTGCAACTATCCAGTCCTATGGTTGGACAACAGCAAGAGTACCTACAAACGCCTAATGCAATATATGGACAGCAGGGTGAGCTCTTGCACCCATCTAATGCTCCTTTTGGGGACCAGGAGGAGCCAGTGGAGTCGTTTAATGCAGTTTATAGCCAGCAGGGGGAGTTGTTGAACGTCGTGGCTCCTGCACCCATAAGCAGCTGCATGTTCGAAAGGGCAGTTCATGCTCCTGTTATTGACATGCGCTACGGTGCAGCAGGACAAGATGTAGACAGTTCATCCTGCCAAAAGTCAAAAGAGTTCATGGCTCAGAATTCTGTGCAGGGCTTGTACGTTCTTCAAAACATGTCTGCAGAGATCTTATTAAACAAGGCAGGCACAATACCGGACAGCGCCATGGCGTTCCATCTGCAGCAGCAGTTCCTCAACTGCAACAGCAAGACTCAGGTAACAACCCTGTGCTGCAAAATATGTTTGACATTGAACTTGCGGATCGTCTAACAGTCTTATTTGTCACTTATAGATCACCAACTGTCCAGTCAAGGAGAACGGACGGTTCCAGTTCACCCCTGTGATTGGTGGAGGCGCTGAGCTTCAGCAACACTGCCCAGAACGACCGCTTTAAGCAAGGAAATTTCCTGTCCAGTGCAGCTATCTGTTGTGAATAGGGAAAGGAAGTAGGGACGTCCCTGTGAAGATACCAGACACACTTCTTCATATTTACACTCGCCTCTCTGTTTTGCCACAGCTGGAATACACAGACTAGAAGGGAGAGAACTGAAGTCATAGTAGTGCCTTCAGACAGACTACCGGTTAAACCCTGCACGTCTGCTCACACATGCTTGCTTATTCAATCACTTGTTTCTCTTAGTTTTTCATTTTATTACTTCCTGCTTAGAGAAGGACAGAAAAGTGGACTTTTTATTTTTGTGCATTTTTATATACGAATGTTGGCAGGATGTGAATATGCGTGTGTGTGTGTGTGTGTGTGTGTGTGTGTAGCAGAGAGAAGCTGTTCAGCGCTCAGATATGAAGTATGCAGTAGAAAGGATAAAAGCTTTTTTTTCTCCAGGATGAAATTTAGGGGTTAAAGCCATTTTGAAGATGCAGTGGCATTTTTCTCTTCATTTAGAAGGGGGGGGTCCCTCTGAGTGCTCACATGGTCCCTTCCAGATTTCTCCTGATGCACTTAAGAGGTGAAATCAACACCTGTAAAAATGACAGATTGTAAAAAGACATTTTGTGTCCTGCATCCAAAGACGTAGCACTATGATCGAATTCCGGTCGAATTAGCCTGCAGCTGTGTTACGTTAGGCATTGTGTAATATATACAACTCCCACAACACTCTGGATCTGTGGGGGTCAAAACTACTGCCTAACTCACCGATCGAGCTGGAGGGTAAATGTCTTACCAGCTGTCCTTATTTTCCTTATTTAGTCCTTATTAGTCAGCGGTGGGGGTGGGGGTTAAAAAGAAAATACTCCACCCCAAAACCAACTTCCAGTTACCACTAACACTATGACCGCTGTTTTAAACGCACAAACGCATGGACTGGATACTTGGTGGACTTTTTTTATCCAAAATATCAAAGAAGCGTGACAACACCGAGTAAAAACAAGGACTTTTATACACATTCAGCTTAATTCTCAGTTTTTCCTTTTAAATGTGCTTTTTATTAGTTTGTTATGTGCATTTAATCAGTTGTTATTGAGCCATTTTGGTGTCTGCTTGTACTGATGATCCTAACGATGTTCCAGGCTGCTAGCTCGCGGACGTCTGCAGAATCTCATTGGATTGAAAACACTCTAAGTGTTAACCCTTAAACGCACAGAAGACAGGCCCTACGCCAGCTCTCTGCCAGCTCTACGCCAGCCCTAGACCAGCTCTCTGCCAGCCCTACACCAGCCCTACGCCAGCTCTCCGCCAGCTTTACGCCAGCCCTACGCCAGCCCTACGCCAGCCCTACGCCAGCTCTCTGCCAGATCTCTGCCAGCTCTAAGCCTTTCTTTACAATTCAGCTTTATTTTATTCACAGCCCTTTTCTATATTTCCTGATTCTTCTGTTGAACATGCTACATGCCTCCTTATTATTCTCTGACTCATTAGCCTTTTGATATAACTGTATATATATTATTAGTCTAGCATTATAAATATCTACATTTTACCAAAGTTACCAGCTAGAAATACATTTGTACCTCAATACCAAGAAAACATGACTGACTGCAGGACTTTCCACTAGTCACTGACCCTAAATCTTTCCACAATGTTCTGGGAGGTGCTTATCACATCTGCTCTGATCTCCACTCCAGATTAAAAACTAAGATTCCCAAACTCCAGCAGGACAGTGTCCCTGTGCACAAACCCTCCTGATGTCCATGAAGACATGCTGTGTTCTGATTGGAGGAGAAGAACTCTCATGTCCTGTACAGAGTCCTGATTCTGACTCCACCCCTTTAAACTGAACACCTTTGGGATGAACTGAAACCCCGACTGAACCCCAGACCTCCTCCCTATTACATCATCAGTGTCTGATCTCACTGATACTATTGGAACCAAATAGTCTTGTTTGTTGTCTGTATTTAGTCCGCTGCCAGTCACTTGGTGTCTATTAGAGGCAGTAAATACCGATGCCCTTAGACTCATTCATTCCAGTGTTTTTATTCTGAGACTGGTGTACCAAAAGGTTTCTGGATTTTCAGAAAAACAGCACAACCTGTCTGAGTGGCTGCAACGTCCTATTTGAGATCAAACTTTACCGAAAACAACTGTATCATTCACCCCTGCAGAGTGCTCATATCTAACAGACGAGGTCAGATTTTTCAGCATTCATGTCAGGCAAATGGGGAGGAAGTGGTGGCTCAGCGATAAAGGTGTTGGACTGCTGATCAGAAGGTCATCGGTTCAATTCTCAGCACAAGCTGCTGCCACTGCTGGGCCCCTGATTAGGATCCTTAATGCTCAACTGCGCAGATGAATAACAGTAAATACGACAAATGTTCTTATTTGGACATTTAATGCTGATAAGGACTTCTGCCAAAATACCAGAAATGTAGAAAAAAAATGAGACAAAATTACCTGTCCACATGGTCTTGACTCCACTTTTCTATGTGAAGGTTTTTGGTAAGGTGTCAGCATGTGGAGTGTACAGTGAGGTGAGGTGGTGAGATTGGACTGCCAAAAATAGCTTTAGAAATGTGTAAAAGAAATCAGGGATTCCTGCAGAGACTCAAGATCAAATCTCTATCCACAGCACTACATCTCAGTCCAGATCTGATAGTGCTGTAGAGATAGGCTCGAGATTAGATAGCCTTGCAGAAATGGGGTCTGAGCCCATTTTTTAGTAGAGAATTGGATTCTTGGGAGCAAATCACCTGGTAGACTAAGTGTACAGTTGGATTCCTTCTAGAACCCTCTGAAGGATGGACTTTGGAGCTTATCAGATCAGTGAGCAGGCTGATATTTCGCCTCCACACTTACTTTTATCAACTGAGAAGTTAAGGGCCTTGCTCCGGGGCCCAGCGCTGGCAACTCGGTTGTGCCGCGAATTGAACTTCCAATCAGCAGTCCAACCTCTCAATCAGTGGGCTGCCACTTCCAGAGTGGAGAACAGAGTGACTGCTGGTGTGAAAGTGCCTACAGAACTCCTCGTCTGCGTTCACTCTAAAGCTCCAGCCTTTTTCTTTCTCTAACATGGGTGGAGGCAATAACAGCCGAGGTGAAGGTTCTATGCGAAACACCAGTTCCTGAACGTTCAAACCAAATTCTAGAAACCTGCCATATATTTCAGCACTCTTGTTTTTTATACTTTAAAACAGAATCTTTTAAAAGGGAATCGATTGTCTAAAACTTCACATGACTGATGGAGAGCTGAAATGATTGACAGCTGAAGGTGTTTTTGGCTGGTTGCCACATCATTCGAAATCTTTTTTTTTTAATTAAGGAAACGCAGCTCACGTTTTTCAAATAGAAAGTCCGGTTTGGCATCGTAACAATTTGCTTCTCTAAGAAGCTTTTGATGAGAGACTGAGGCCAAAATAACCAACTTCCTGTCTATGTTTCGCCGTTTCATTCCTGTTTTCCACCAGGGCTGGTCATAATACCTGATCTAATCAGGAACCCAATCAGGAACCGGCCTGTGATTTTTGTCCCCACTGAAAAAAGTCCTACTCAGATCCGTCGTGCTGGGCTTGAGAGGGAACCAATGACGTTAGTGGGTGGAGCTTCCACTACAGAGCGCAGTTTAGTTTCAGAGGTGCCATTTTTAAAAGTTGGGAGTAACAACAGCAGATATATATGAAGAATTAAATCTTTATTGACGGGAACAAGGAATCAAATGTTCTCCTCACCGCCTGGACCACCAGAAAAATCCAACAATGACTAGAAAATAGATCAGAAAAAAGCATGCATATGGGGAGTTAGTGGGGAAATGGCAACCGCAGAGTTTAACTGATTTACAGACCAAACAGATACGTTAAAAAAATTTAAAAAAAAAAAAAAACAAAATAAAGAAGAGATGGTGATTGTTTCTGGTCAAATGTTTGCATGGTGGGTCCTGATCCCTGTACAGCCCGGAGAGCCGCCCCCCAGACCCAGATTAACACTAGCCCAAGTCGCTATATTCCCCCTATTCCCTAAGTACCAGTAGCCCACCCTAGATCTCAGTACCTCTGAGATCCATGATCCAGATCTGATCTGAGACACTGTGAAAGGTGAAAATCAGCCCAAAAACACACTTCAGAGTCGTTTACTGTTAAACGAATGAAAGAATAATTAAAGCACTTGTTATTTCTGATGCTTTGCATTCGTCCGTCTCTTCTGAAACGCAGTATCAGTCTATGATTTACATTATTACTATTATTGTTATTATTATTGTTATTAGTATTCTATGTTTTGTTGTTGCTTTAAAGTTGCCCTGCACTGTGTAAACCTCTCTGTTTATTGTTTTTCCATTATCAGATGTCTTCTCTGTTTTCTCTCTCCATCATATTTACATCTTTATTATAATAAAAAGCGTTTATTCTAATCAGCACATGGGTGTGTTTCTCTTTCTCTGACGTCATTGCTGATGTGCGGTGGTCCTGATAGGCTACTGAAAGTGGAATAAAGAGAAAATAAAGAGAAATTGAGATGAATTTAATGTGTTGAAAGTAAAATGGATGATTTTTTTAACATAGCGCGCGCGTGCATTAGCGTTAAACTTATATTATAAACAAACACCGCGTGTTTTTGTCCGCGCTTTCTGATTGGACGGATTATTGCGCCGGCGCTCGTGCGCTGCTGCTGCATCCAAGAGAAGTTTTTCATCTTACCGAACATTTCAGCTGCGCTTCCCAAAGCTACGCGCGCGCCCTGACCCAAACACGAGGTGGTGCCCACCAGGGAGCGCGCGCTCGGGTCGGGAGCGCGCACCAGGGTTTGATTTTCACCACTTTTATTTGTTTTTATTGGATGTTTTTAAGTGCTGATAATTTATTTTTATTAAAATATATCTCAAAATTTTTTCTCAATTTCTAGTCATTTGAAACCCTGTATAGCTTCGAGGACACACACACACACACACACACACTCAATCTATCGCCTGTATATCAGTTTAGGTGAAGGAAATTTGCTCCGTGTAAAAATGAACCCAGGACGTAAAAGAAGAAAAGCAGTGCAGAAAGCGTAAGTACACTGTGTGTGTGTGTGTGTGTGTGTGTGTGTGTGTGTGTAGCTGTAATCGGATTTTTTTGTAGTAAAGCAATAATCTGGGGTGCAGAATATTTACAGAAATTCCGCAAACTCCGATTAAATGAATAAATAAATCTCACATTAATCTAATCTCAGTATAAATCAATTAACCGCGTTAATACAATCAATCAGACGATCAATAAAAAGGGAATAAATAAATGATTATTAAATGATTATTAGATAAATTAACCGCGTTAATATAATCAATCAGACGATCAATAAAAAGGGAATAAATAAATGATTATAAATAATATATGATTATTAAATGATTATTAATAAATTAACCGCGTTATTAATAATGATTAAAATAATAATAAATGATTATAAATAACCGCGTTAATATAATCAATAATCAAATCAGACAGATCAATAAAAAGGGAATAAATAAATGATTATTAAATGATTATTAGATAAATTAACTTAACATGAATCAATCAGACAGTCAATAAAAAGGGAATAAAATAATGATTATTAAATGATTATTAGATAAATTACCCGCGTTAATATAATCAATCAGACAGTCAATAAAAAGGGAATAAATAAATGATTATTAAATGATTATTAGATAAATTAACCGCGTTAATATAATCAATCAGACGATCAATAAAAAGGGAATAAATAAATGAATTAAATGATTATTAAATGATTATTAGATAAATTAACCGCGTTAATATAATCAATCAGACAGATCAATAAAAAAGGGAATATAAATAAATGATTATTAAATGATTATTAGATAAATTAACCGCGTTTAATATAATCAATCAGACAGTCAATAAAAAAGGGAATAAATAAAGATTATTAAAATGATTATTAGATAATTAATTAACCGCGTTAAAGCCCGACCATCAATACCATCATAAATAAATGATGATATTAAATGATTATTAATAAATTAACCGCGGTTAATATAATCAATCAGACAGTCAATAAAAAGGGAATAAATAAATGATTATTAAATGATTATTAGATAAATTAACCGCGTTAATATAATCAATCAGACAGTCAATAAAAAGGGAATAAAAAGGGAATAAATAAATGATTATTAAATGATTATTAGATATTAAATTAACCGCGTTAATATAATCAATCAGACAGTCAATAAAAAGGGAAATAAATAAATGATTATTATTAAATGATTATTAGATAAATTAACCGCGCGTTAATATAATCAATCAGACAGTCAATAAAAAGGGAATAAATAAATGATTATTAAATGATTAAATGATTATTAGATAAAAAAGTTAACCGCGTTAATATAATCAATCAGACAGTCAATAAAAGGGAATAAATAATGATTATTAAATGATTATTAGATAAATTAACCGCGTTAATATAATCAATCAGACGATCAATAAAAAGGGAATAAATAAATGATTATTAAATGATTATTAAATGATTATTAGATAAATTAACCGCGTTAATATAATCAATCAGACGATCAATAAAAAGGGAATAAATAAATGATTGATTAAATGATTATTAGATAAATTAACCGCGTTAATATAATCAATCAGACGATCAATAAAAAGGGAATAAATAAATGATTATTAAATGATTATTAGATAAATTAACTGCGTTAATATAATCAATCAGACGATCAATAAAAAGGGAAAGTGTGACTTGTTATTATGAAGCAGCAGAACAGAGACAGCGTCATTATTGGTTCTAATAATCAGCGACTTTAAACTGGTTTTTCGTTTATTAAACTGATTTATAATAATACACATTAATATCAACTATAAAATCACACGAGATTTCTCCTCTGATGAAATGAATAAATGACTGGAGAGTTCAGGGTTTCAGTCAGGTCGTATATCAGTGTTTGGATGAGGAAATTAGCTGCTAACAGCTAAGCTAACAATAAAAAACCTTTTTTTTCCCGCCATATCCTGTTCCTTAATTACTCCAAATCTAATAAACCAATTAAAACTCAGTAAAGGAAGTCAGCGGGATGTGACATCATCAAAAAGCGACTGATAATAAAAAACTGACAGGAACCTTAAACACCCAAATATCAGATGAATCGTATAAAGACTATAAAACACTATAGTTAATAATAACATTAACATAAAATGCTGCTTAAAGGATATTTTGGCTGTTTACATTGTGTAATTAAATTCACACTAAATGAGTAAAAACACATTTTGTTGACATGTTTTAAGTTTGTTTAACCCTTAAACTCGATGTTGCGATGTTTTAAAAAGGTTTTTCTTTAAACATTTTCAGAACGTTTTGTATGAATGACGTCATGCTGGTGTCCAATAATATTGTTTTATAACATTCCTATTATTATCAACTACCAAACTACTAAGGACGTTCTATGAACATTCCTATGAGAACCTGGAGATCCGCTCTCTGTAGCAGTTTAGAATTATTTTATATTA
The DNA here is from genome assembly GCA_005784505.1 of Bagarius yarrelli. Lineage (NCBI taxonomy): Eukaryota > Metazoa > Chordata > Actinopteri > Siluriformes > Sisoridae > Bagarius > Bagarius yarrelli. The sequence goes on from VCAZ01000325.1 coordinate 47,016, forward strand.
TTTTATATTATTTATTTAATTGTTTGCGTATTTTTTCAGATTTTATAATCCTCCGCGTCGACCTTCTTTTTTAGATTTTATTTATTTTTCGCAGTGGATTTTATTCAAATGTGACCTTAAAGCGGGACTCGAACCTAAAGCCTCCTGCACACCGTTGAGCTCAGTGAGCGTGTGCAGCGAGCCGTTAAAAGACGTTAAAAGTTTTAACCAGAGCCAAAATTTAATTCACAGCATAGATTAAAGATACAATTACTACAGAGCACTGGTTGTGTGTGTGTGTGTGTGTGTGTGTGTGTAGTGTAAAGGAGCCTGCTGATGGACTGAAGTCGAACCCGTCTAAACGTCATCGTGATCGTCTGAACTCTGAACTGGATCGTCTCGCTCGCCTGTTACCGTTTCCTGATGATGTCACATCCTGTCTGGACAAACTGTCCATCCTGCGACTGAGCGTCAGCTTCCTACGTACCAAACACCACTTCACCGGTCAGTGTGTGTGTGTGTGTGTGTGTGTGTGTGTGTGTGTGTGTGAGTGAGAGAGGGAGACAGAGACTAAATGTAGGACACTAAAATGAAAACACTGCAAATACTGCAATGACCTATAATTCTCTCTCTCTTACACACACCAGCAGGGTTAATATTTAATATAGAACATCCTTTCTCTCTTTCCACTCTCTCTCTCTCTCTCTGTCTCTCTCTCTCTTTCCACTGCCCCCTTCTCTCTCTCTCTCTCTCTCTCTCTCTCTCTCTTTCCACTCTCTCTGTCTCTCTCTCTCTCTCTCTTTCCACTGCCCCCTCTCTCTCTCTCTCTCTCTTTCTCTCTCTCTTCTACTTTCTCCTGCCCCCTCTCTCTCTCTGTCTCTCTCTTCTCTCTCTTCTCCCACTCTCTCTCTCTCTGTCTCTCTCTCTCTCTCTCTTTCTTCCTCCTCTCTCTCTCTCTCTCTCTCCTTCCTCGTGTGTCCTCTCTCTCTCTTTTCCACTCTCTCTCTCTCTCTCTCTCTCCCCATCTCTCTGTCTCTCTCTCTCTCTCTTTTCCATTTCCACTCTCTCTCTCTCTCTCTGTCTCTCTCTCTCTCTCTCTCTCTCTCTCTCTCTCTCTCTTTCCACCTCTCTCTCTCTCTCTCTCTCTCTCTCCTTTCCACTCTCTCTGTCTCTCTCTCTCTCTCTCTCTTTCCACTCTCTCTGTCTCTCTCTCTCTCTCTCTCTCAACTCTCTCTGTCTCTCTCTCTCTCTCTCTCTCTCTGTCTCTCTCCTGTCTCTCCCTCTCTCAGTTACTCTCTCTCTCTCTCTCTCTCAGTTACACTAAAGAATCACACTAGTGAGAATTTGCCATCCAGAAATGGTTACCACAGCATCAGTAAAGGAATTGAGGATAGACAGCTTCCAGAGGGGGAACTTCTCCTGCAGGTGTGTGTTCTGCCTCTATTCAGTCACACACACACACACACACACACACACATCTATTATTTAAAGGTAAAGAAAGAGCTCAGTTCCCAGAATTCCTCAGGCTAATTTAAAAAATTCTCATTTAGGATGAATAAAATTTTTTCTAAGTATTTTTCTAATATAATTTCACTTCTTTCTCAGTTTCAGTTTCAGTTGAAAGAGTTTTATTATTCTGACTGTTACCGTAAATGGGACTGTTTTAATGAGAAAACTAAAACATTTACCTTTAACAATTAATTACAGATAAAATGATGATGACAAACTCAGTAGAATAAATCGGATTATATTAATCTGGATTTTGGGGGTTTCCTTGTTGCCCCTCAGGTTATTGCAGATACTCACACATTCGGCTGCAGTTTTGCAGTGTTTCTCTTTTTTTCTCAGCAGGGGCAGTTTTTCCACCCCCCTCCACCCTGATCAAACCCAACCCCCCGAAACTCTACAGCCAGTCTGTGTGCACTCTGTCTGTACTTGGTCAGGGTTCTCCTCAGGGTCGGGTTGGAGACTGTGGTCAGTTCCAGAGCCACAGTGTATTGTGTGTTCATAGCCCAATAGGTTTGGAGTTTGGATTGGGATTTGATTAAATTTGTCCAATAATGTAAATATTTTGTTTTTTTCTTTAGCTATAATGGGTTTGGATCTGATGGTGTGACAACGAAAATGACACACCGGTAGTTAACAGCCAAAACATAGAGGAGTGTGAAGAAACGGATATGACTATAGATGACAGTGGTTTCTCCACAGTTTGGGCAAAAAAAAAGCTAAAACTAAAAAACGGTGGATCACAAATTAAAAAGAAAGATTTAATCGAAATGAAAAACAGGAAACAGGTTAAAAATGACAAGGAAACGGAGACAGAATTAAGCAGCGAAACTGAGACTAATGACGAATCAGACAGCGAAGAACATGAAAGGAGTGAAAGTGGAACAATGCTTCCCAAATAAAGCAGAATTTGTGGAAACTGCAACGGTTATAATAAAGAAAAAAAACAAGAACATTACAGAACAGGAAATATACAGGTTAAAAAAACTCGTGACAAAAATAAGGCAAAATCTAATGCAAGAAAATGAGAGTATATAAAAATAATGTTGGCTGTTTTTCTCTCTTTAATTTTCCTTATGACTGACTTTAACATTGCTTCCTTAAACTTAAGGGGAGGAAGGGATGTAAAAAAAAAAAGGGCAGAACTCTATGATCTAATTAAATTGAAAAAATAGATGTTTTGTTTATACAGGAAAGTCACAGTGACGGAGAAGGTGAACCTAAATGGAACTTAGAATGGGAAGGAGAAGCAGTTTTTAGTTCAGAAAGCTCAGTGAGTGCAGGAGTCGGGGTTCTTTTTTCTAAATATTTTTTACCCGAGTCTTATATCAAACAGGAAGTGATCAGGGGCAGACTACTTTTAATTAAAGCAAAATATGAGCTTTTTAATTTAACATTAATTAATGTATACACCCCAACCAGAGGACCTGAAAGAGTTTTATTCTTAAATAAACTAAGTGAACTTTTAAGTACCTGCGATCCGAATGACTATTTGTTTATTGGAGGAGATTTTAATTGTACGCAAAATGACTCAATCGATAGAAATCACAAAGAGCCAAATTCAGCTTCTAAGTATGCGCTTACAAATCTTATAAAAACTCATGGTCTGGTAGACGTTTGGAGGAGATTACATGGGACAGAAAGACAATATACATGGGCACATTTTAGAGAGGATTTTATCTCCCTAGCTAGATTAGACAGGTTTTACTTAATGTTTTTAAAGCCAGTGAAATAACACCTGTGAGTTTATCAGACCATTCGCTAGTCAATTGTAGAGTTTTTATTGCAAATCTTAAACACATAAGTGCGTACTGGCATTTTAATGTTTCACTACTAGATGATGCAAATTTTACTGAGGCTTTTAGATTCTTTTGGACCTCTTTTAAAAGTGAAAAGATTTTATTCTCCTCCCGTAGACAATGGTGGGATTATGGCAAGGTTTTAATCCAGCAGCTCTGTCATGAGTACACTGTAAACATCACCAGTGACGTCACCAAGTCATTAAAGGACCTGGAGACAGGAATAGTGGAACTCCAGGCTTTAGCTGAGTCCACAGGAAATAAGAGGCATGTTGAGGACCTCAAAGAAAAAAAGGCGTTAATGGCAGATCTGTTGGGTACAAAAGCACAAGGTGCTCTCATCCGGTCCAGATTCAAAGGGGCTAACGAAATGGATGCTCCATCAAAATACTTTTTTGGACTGGAAAAAAAGAACGGTCAAAGCAGATTCATACACGCATTACACACAGAAAATGGACAGTACATAACGCACACTGACGAAATCCGACGGTATGCCATGAACTTTTACCAGGACTTGTACAGAAGTGAGTACAAAGACAACAAGGAGCTGCTGGACGCCTTCTACCAAGGTCTTCCCAAAGCTTCTTCAGAGGACAATGCAGCATTAGAAGGTCCTCTGGTTCTAGAGGAACTGCAGGCTGCTTTGAACACCATGTCAGGAGGAAAAGCACCTGGAATCGATGGCCTGCCAGTAGAATTCTACAAGTTCTTCTGGAAAGAACTGGGAGAAGATCTGCTGGAGGTCCTTGAGGAAAGCTGCAGGAAAAGGTGCCTACCCCTGAGCAGCCGGAGGGCAGTGATCACGCTTCTTCCCAAGAAAGGAGACCTCCAGAACATCAGAAACTGGTGTCCAGTCTCACTTCTGTGCACAGACTACAAAATTATGTCAAAAGCGTTGGCTAACCATCTCAGGGACTCTTTGATCCACCCAGACCAATCATACTGTGTGCCCAATAGATCCATCATTGACAACGTTCATTTGATTCGGGACATTTTGGACGTCTCCAGGTCATTGGCAGTAGATCTTGGTCTGATTTCACTAGACCAAGAAAAAGCTTTTGACAGGGTTGAGCACCAATACCTCTGGAAGACTCTGGAGGCATTTGGTCTCAACCCTAGTCTAATAGCAATGATGAAGGTGATGTACCAGGATGTGGAAAGTGTTCTCAAGATCAACGGAGGGTTAAGTGCACCTTTTAAAGTACAAAGGGGGATAAGGCAAGGATGCTCATTATCCGGTGTGCTATACACTTCATCAATTGAACCTTTTTGACACAAACTATGAGCTCCTTTAAATGGTTTTACTGCACCAGGTTTTAATGTTCCACATGTTTTATCTGCTTATGCTGATGATGTTATGATTTTAGTACAAAATCCAAATGAGGTTGACATTTTAAATTTTGGTTTGGTGTCTTCCTCAAAATCCAACTGGAAAAAAAGCGAGGCCATAGCAATAGGAGACTGGTCCCAAGGTTTGCCCAGGTTACCAGGTGGGATAGAGTGGAAGAAAGGTGAGTTTAAATATCTGGGTATTTATTTAAATGATGAAAAGAAAAATTGAGAAGGTATTAAAGAAAAAATAGAAGGCAAACTAAAAAAATGGGAATTGGTTAAACCAAACATGTCCCTTCGGGGAAGGGTATTGGTGTTAAGTAACCTTGTGGCCTCAACGCTGTGGCATCGCCTAGCTTGCCTAGAGCCCCCTGTTGGGTTAATTGAAAGGGTGCAAGCTTCATTAATTAATTTTTGTGGGACAAACTGCACTGAGTTCCAAAATGTGTTTTATTTCTCCCCAAAGATAAAGGAGGTCAAGGGTTGGTAGATGTAAAAAGTAGAGCTACAACTTTCAGATTTCAAACAATACAGAAATACCTGTCCAGCTCGGAATTCCTGGTTTGGGGAGATGTCACAAGTTTTATTTTAAGAAAAAGCAAAGACTTTGACTGCGATCTGTTTTAAATGTTTCTAACATGTCTAAGTGTTTTTAAAGCATGGACTTTATTTAAACGGAGATCTCATGGCCCTGCTGTCTCTCTGCACTGGCTCCTGGAAGAGCCTTTAGTGGGAGGAGGACGAATGGACATCAAGGACAGTCTACCAGGTATCACACGAATCACAATATCGAAAAAGTTTGCAAAACTAAAGAGACTAGTGGACATTGCAGGCCCTGAGCGGTGGCAGAGGTCTATACGACAGGCAGAGGTCATCACAAAAAGCTGGGTAAACCGACTGTCAGATGATGAGCTGGTCCTGATAGAAAAATGTCATGATGGATTAGAAACACCAGACAAAATTGACCCTTTTCCCGAACTGGAGTTTTTGGAATTTCCAAAATGATTTCTGCTGTTTTAAAGACACGTCCCTTCTGTAATGAAACAGAAACTGTTTTTCACTGTTTTAACCCTGTGTTTGAGCCGCTGGATACAGGTTTTTATCTGTTTGGTGAAAAGTGGACTCGGGTAGGTTTTATCTTTGGTGCTGGTTACCAACAAGCAAAAAAACAGAAATGGGAGCTGATCAATTTTATTGTAGGAGAAGCGAAGATGTCCATATACATCACTCAGAAAAATCAAGTAGAGAAAAGACAGTTGATCAGTCCCATTTCTGTTTTTAGAGCCTTAGTAAAAGCTCGAATTAGAGTCGAGTTCAATTTTTTCAACTCAATGGTTCACTGGTGCAAATAAAGGTTTGTAAAAAGTCAAAAGTGTCTCTCTCTCTCTCTCTCTCTCTCTGCGCATGTGCGACGGAGAGATGAGCGTGGCGTGTAGAGCGCGTGAGAGCGATTGGCGTCTTGCCAATTTTTTCCGGCATTTAATGCTTTTTTCGTCCCGTATTTAAATCTCGAAATATTAAAGTCTGTGTGTGTGTGTAAGCCAGTGGCTTGTGCGCGCAAGAGCGAGTCTGTTTGTGTGTGTGTGTGTGACTGGCGTATCGGAGAAGCATGGAGACTCCGAGCACAGACCGGTTTCAAAGTTTAACTCGCCGGCACGGTGTGCATGTGGAGTGTAAGGCAAGTGTAGAGGAGTGTGTGTGTGTGGAGTGTAAGGCGAGTGTGGAGGAGTGTGCGTGTGGAGTGTAAGGCAAGTGTAGAGGTTGTGTGTGTGGTTGTGTGTGTGTGTGTGTGTGTGTGTGGGGAGTGTAAGACGACTGTAGAGAAGTGTGTGTGTGTGTGTGGAGTGTAAGGCGAGTGTAGAGGAGTGTGCGATCGATATTATTGGTTATGAGAATGTGTTTTCCGTCTCTCGCATGAACAGCGCTATTGTTGCTTTTGTGAGAGACGAAGAGAAAGTTAAGAAACTGATTCAGGAAGGAGTGGTGATTAATGATAAATGAAATGGTTTCCCCTCTGAGTTCACCTGTAAAAAAAGTTATTCCAAATGAAGTAATCGCTAAAGCTCTGTCTCGGTACGGGCGTTTGGTCTCCCCTGTTAAAAGAACCCCCATCGGTAGTAAATCTCCACTGGTTAAACATGTGGTGGCTTTCAGGAGGTCTGTGTTTATGGTGTTTAAAGAAGGTGTAAAGGAGCTGAATTCTGTGTTCAAATTTACAGTGGATGCATATGATTACAGCATCTATGTTACATCAGACACAGAGATGAAATGTTTTAAATGTGGTGAGACAGGGCACTTTGTCTGAGCTTGTCCTAAGAGACAGGGTGGCCCAGGTGTTTCTGTATGGTCGGGGCAGGACGCAGCTCGGCCTGCTGTGGTCGTTCCCCCTGCGACTACAGCATGGTTAGCTGCTGAAAGCTCCGGGGCTTCTGCGCCAGCACAAAAGGAGAGTGAGCTCCAAGCCCAGCCTGCTGCCCAGGAGAACACTGAGGCTACTCCAAACCCGGAGAAGCCCTGCTCAGCTGAACCGGTCTCAGGAAAGCCAGATAAACCCGACCTGGAAAAGCCCAGTTTGGCTGATCCGGACCAGGATAAGCCGAACGGTGGAAGTCCAGTGACTTCTGGAGCAGAGTTGGAGCTGCCTTGGACACACCGGGCACCAGTGGATGGGGACAGGGGAGACATGGAGATGGTGGACGAGCCCATGTTCAAAGTACCGAATAAGAGAAAAAGTCAAGGTAAAGCAAAGAAAAATAAACAAGCTAAAAAAGATGTGGTGGTTGAAGAACGAGAGTCTGACAGTGATGACTCCGTTCTCAATTTCTCAGGAGGAACCGTTAGATGTTTTATACCAAGCTAAAGATATTAAAGAGTTTTTAAACAAAACTAAACATCAAAAAATAGTTTAAATTGAAGATTTTTTCCCAGATAAGCAACAGTTTTTACATGATAAAAAAATATACAGAAAATCTATATAAAAAAATACAGAAAATCTATAAAAAAAATACAGAAAATCTATAAAAAAAAAAAACAATATACAGAAAATCTATGTTAAGTATTTTAGAAGAGAAGGAGCTTTTAGTGATACAGAAATATTTTGTCTGAAGAAACTGATCACTAAAGTGAATAAAGGAAAAGCTGATGATGCATTTAAGAGTGTGTAAAGCTTTTAATGCTAGAGAGGTTTTTACCCTCTGCTTTGTTTATTCACACTTTTTGATGAGTACGATCAACATTGCAAGTTTTAACATTAATGGAGCAAGGGATTTTAATAAAAGAGCGAAATTATATGAACTCATTAAGCAGAAACATGTGGATGTTGTGATGTTACAGGAAACCCACAGAGATGTAAATAATGCTGCTGATTGGGTGAAGGAGTGGGACGGGTTGGTGATTTTAAGTCACAGCACATCACTTAGTGGTGGGGTTGCCCTCTTATTTAATCTTAGTTTTATTCCTTGTTCTTATTCAGTGGAAGAGATTTTAAACGGGAGGTTTTAAAAGTGACAACATTTTATGAAAATGAGGTTCTTGTTTTTATCTGTGTGTTCACTTCCACTAATGCAGTGGAGAGGATGTTTTTTTTTAGATATGCTGGACAAGGTGATTGCTAACTGCAGCACAACCGACTTTTTAATCCTGGCTGGTGATTTTAACTGCACAGTAGATAACACAGACCGGAATCATACAGAACCCCATCCAGCTTCCCGTAAGCGTCTGTGGGAGATGCTTGAGGCCCATGAATTAAATGATATATGGAGGAATTTTAATTTTAATAAAAAGCAAAGACAGTACACATGGGCTCACATCAATGATAACAATCTCTCACTGGCGAGACTAGATCGTTTTTTATTTTTTTTTAAACATCATCTGTCTTTTTTTATAAAGTGTTTTATTGTCCCAGTAGGCATCTCTGATCATAGCCTGGTTCTGTGCACACTCACAAAAAAGAATGTGAAACCCCAGAGTGCCTACTGGCATTTTAACACCAAACTTTTAGATGATGTTAATTTTAAAGAATCTTTTATTTATTTATGGAATGTTTTTAGGTCAAAGAAGGCAGCTTTTAACTCTCTGCAACAATGGTGGGATGTGACTAAAACCCAAATAAGAATGTTTTGTCAACAGTACACTTTTAATGTCACAAGAGACATCATCCAGTCTCTAAAAGCTCTGGAAATAGAAATAGTGGAACTTCAGAATTTAGAAGACACAGGAAATTGAGGGCATATTGAGGCCCTCAAAACCAAAAAAGCCAAAATGAACGACCTGTTAGGCATTACATCACAGGGGGCGCTGGTCCGCTCACGCTTTAAAAGCGTTACTGAGATGGATGCTCCTTCCAAGATCTTTTTCAGTTTAGAGAAAAAAAATGGACAGAAAAGGTTTATACATGCCGTGCGGATAGAATCAGGGGATATCAGAGCCCAATGAAATTCGCAAGCAGACAGTGAGCTTCTATTTGAAGCTATATAGCAGTGAGTGGTCAGGGGCACAGAGAGTGGAGGAGAGTTTCCTCAGGGGTCTTCCTAAGCTCTCTGAAACAAGTGGCCAATGAAATGGGGATGGAGCTAATGCTGGCAGAGCTCCAGGAGGCTCTTCAAGGCATGAAGAATGGACGGGCGCCAGGCATTGATGGTCTCCCTGTAGAGTTCTATAAGACATTCTGGGGCAGTTATAGGGGGCAGGACGTGCTTGAAGTTCTAATAGATAGCGTGAACGGCGGTCATCTCCCATTAAGCTGCAGACGAGCCGTCCTGACCCTACTGCCAAAAAAGGGAGACCTGACGGAACTAAAAACTGGCGCCCAGTGTCACTCCTGTGCACTGACACCAAGCTGCTTTCAAAAGTATTAGCCTCAAGACTGACTGAGGTAATGGAGCAGATCATCCACCATGACCAGATGTACTTGTGCCTGATAGGGCAATATTTGACAACGTACATTTAATTCGTGACATTTTGGACTTCTCCAGGCTATTGGGCATGAGAACTGGTCTGATTTTTCTAGATCAGGAAAATGCTTTTTGACTGGGTTGAACATAAATATTTGTGGAAAGTGCTGGAAACCTTTGGGTTCAACTCAGGTTTTATAGCCATGATCAGGGTGCTGTACAGTGACATTGAGAGTGTACTGAAGGTTAACGATGGTTTGTGTTCTCCTTTAAAGGTGCAAAGAGGAATAAGTCAAGGTTGCTCTCTCTCAGGGATGTTATACTCAATAGCAATAGAACCTCTTTTAATTAAACTGAGGGGGTGAGCTTACTGGTTTTAACATACCTCTTTTTAATGTGCCTGTCTGTCTTTCTGCTGATGCAGATAACCTTGCTATAGTGGTGAACTCTCAGAAAGATGTGGATGTTTTAATTTATGTTTTAAAAGACTTTCAGATTTTATCTTCTGCAAAAGTCAACTGGGAGAAAAGTGAGGCCATTTTAGTTGGGGAATGGGGAGGTGGACAACCTGCTTTACCCACAAACCTAAAGTGGAGATAAGGTGGTTTTAAATATTTGGGTATCTACCTTGGGAATGACGAGTTTTTAAATAAAAACTGGGAGGGTACTGTAGAGCTTGTCAAGGGCAAACTAAGCAGGTGGAAGTGGCTGGTCCCAAAGATGTCCTACAGGGGGTGAACACTGGTCATTAACAATCTTGCAGCTTCGTCCCTTTGACAGAAGCTGGCATGTGTGGATCCGTAAAAAGTTGTTTCCAAACTTCTTCTGGGATGGACTACACTGGTTACCCCAGAGTGTCCTTTATCTGCCCAAAGAGGAAGGAGGTCAGGGGCTGGTCCAGCTGGCCAGTAGAACTGCAGCTGGTCCCAATGACTTAATCTGACGAGCAGCAGCTTGTGGACTTTTGCATTCTGTCAAAGGACTGGGACTGGACAGAGCCTTGTTTTTAATGGACACAAAAACGCTGGACGTTTGTGGATTACCAGTTTTTTTACCATGGACTTATGGATTTTTTTTTAAAATATGGATTTTTTTTTAAAACAAAACAAGGGCTGTAGAACTGTGCATGAGCTGCTGGGGGAGGGCGGCGGCCTGGCTATTTCTGGTGCCACTTCTCCGGCACTGTCCCAGGCCCTGGTCTCCTCGAGGATTGTGACACGCCAGAAACTGCTTAACATCACAGGGATAGATCTGTCGAGGACTGAGGATCTGGCAGCGCGTATGGGGCTGAGATCCCTGCGTGTTGTCAATCAGCTGCACCACCATTGGAGGTCTGTCCTAACATCAGAAGAGCAAGTACAGCTGATGGGCTACAAAAACTGCAACACCAGTACTGCAGAGGAGAAACCTTTTTCCCGGCTGTACATCGCTCCTGATCTCGACGGGTGTGAAGGCCCCCTCCTGGAGTGCCGGGGTGATTGGGAGGAGAGGACTTTGGGTCACTGTGTCGGGTAAAATGCCCTACAGGACCTGTGTTTGTTTTATGGTTTTTAAATAGGAAAAACTGACTGGAAGGGTAGACACCCCATGGCGACAGGTTCTTGGTGTTAATGATAATACTAAACCGGAGTGGAGGAACTGTATAAACCACCGTTAACCAAAAAAGCTGCCGACCTCCAATGGAGAATTTTACATTGTATTATTTCTGTGAACTCTTTTATTTCAGTTTTAGAATCCTGAAGTCACACAGGGATTGTCCTTTCTGTTCACAAGAGAAACTGTGTTTCATGCTTTTATTTACTGCTCCAGGTTACAGCCTTTGTTTCGTTTTTACGGAGCATTTTAAGGTCTTTTAATGTGGATTTCCTGTACAGAGTTTTATTCTTGGGTTTAATATGTCAGGAGAAGAAACCAGATTCATGGCCAGCTGATCAATTTTATCTTTGGTCAAGCCAAAATGGCGATTTACATCAGCAGAAAAACAAAACTGGTGCACAGAACACAGGACTGTGATCTAAAGGGAATCTTCTCCAGACTGACCAAATCTAGAATTTTAATTGACTTTAATTTTTATAAGAGTGTGTGTGTGTGGTGTGATATGGACACGTTTGAAGCTGTGTGGTGTAAAGAGAAGGCTGTGTTTTATTAGTAATGGTGAACTCTGCTTCGCACCAGAACTAATGTTTTAAAAAAAAGAACAACACATAGTTTTTATACTCTGTTTTTTTATACTCTGTTTTTTATACTGTTTTTTTTATACTCTGTTTTTGTTTACAAAAAGTATGACATAATTAATTTATTTATTATCTATATATTTAAATTTCTTAATGTTTTTTCTTATTTATTAAGTTATGTCTTATCATGTATAAAATGACTTGATAATAAATGTTGTTTAAAAGTCAAAAGTCTCTGTCTCTCTCTCTGTCTCTGTCTCTCTCCCTGTCTCTCTCTCTCTCTCTCCCTCTCTTTTTTTTCTCTGTCTCTCTCTCTCTGTCTCTCTCTCTGGCTGTCTCTCTCTCTTTTACATTTTTATTTTGCTTTATATAATGTGTTTGTGTGTGTGTGTGTGGGGTGTGTGTGTGTGTGTGTGTGTGTGTTTACAGGCGCTTAATGGCTTTGTGCTAGTAGTCACATCAGCAGGAATAATATTCTATGCCTCACACACCATTCAGGATTACCTTGGATTCCACCAAGTAAGACTTGTAACACACACACACGTACACACATTATGTTTACTAATATCCACTTGCTCTCTCTCAGACGGATGTACTTCATCAGTGTGTGTTTGAGTTGGTCCATATGGAGGATCAGCAGGCATTTAAACGTAATCTGCACTGGGCTCTGAACCCATCTACTGCTGTTGAGGACCTTGAGAACACACAGGGTCAGTGATTCTCTCTCTTACACACACACACACACACACACACAGACACTTAATTAAATAAAAGGTTCTGATACAGGTTCTGATTCCATTTCGAGTTCCTCTTCAGCCACTCAAAACCCGGATCAGGTTCCTCCAGAGAACTCGTCCTTCTTGGAGAGGAACTTCATCTGTCGCTTCCGCTGCCTGCATGACAACTCCTCTGGCTTCCTGGTAAAGAAAACACACACACACACACACACACACACACAGATTCTTACAGCCACTACAACAGCCTATACAAGTATTACTATAATTTCTATCATTTTTAATGAATCTGTTTTGTAAAATTATATTTCTGATGTTTGCTTTTTTTAATGATATAAAAAGACATTCAGTCTGCAGGGACGTTTGAAGTTCCTCCACGGACAGAACAGATGTGTTGATGATGGAGTTCATGCTCCGCCTCTGCTGGCCCTGTTTGTTGTAGCCACACCGCTTCGATCCCCTTCCATCTTGGAGATCCGCACTAAGAACATGATCTTCAGAACCAAACATGAGCTGGACTTCACTCCTTTGGCCTGCGATGCCAAGTAAAACCTTTAACTTTCTATTCTCATTCTCTAATTTTATTATCAATATTTATTTATAAATCTTCATTAAAAAGACATTTGGCTTTATTTTTTGTAAATAATTTATTTAAAATTTTAACCCAAGCTTTTGTTATTATGATCTGAAGACCAGGTCTGGCTCAACAGGTTAGCGTTTTGATTTGACTACCATGTGTTACAGGGGTAAAATAGTTCTGGGTTACACCGAGGCAGAGTTACGTGCCCGTGGTTCAGGCTACCAGTTCATCCACGCAGCCGACATGCTGTACTGCGCAGAGAACCATATCCGCAGTATGACAATTTTAACTCTGATTAAAACGTTCCTTTAATTTTTGTAGAATAATTGTAAAAGTTTATAATGTTTATAATCACAGTGATTAAAACCGGAGAAAGCGCCTGACGGTGTTCCGACTGCTTACCAAGGAAAACCAGTGGAAATGGGTTCAGGCCAACGCCAGGCTTATCTATAAAAATAGCAAACCTGATTACATCATCGCCACTCAGAGACCGCTCGGGTAAAAAGAAATACATACATATAAAAAACAAAAACCTGTTTAAAGTCGTAAATTAGCTTCTGTATTTTAACATGGATTCTAACCGTGTTTGTGTATTCAGGGAGGAAGAAGGAGGTGAGCATCTAAGGAAACGCTCCATGCACCTCCCTTTCACATTCGCAACTGGTGAAGCTTTGTTATATCAGACCAGCTTCCCTGTCCCAGGCTTCTCTGATAACATAGTGGCTGAAAGTAAGAGTGGAAAAGCCAAGAAAGCCAATGTAGTCAAAGGCTCAGAGGAGGAGCTGGACCCGAGCTCCCTGCTGGGTGCAATAATGAGGCAGGATAAGTCGGTGTATATTTGTCAAGCTGCCCCTGAACCCAACATACTGCACCAGTTTAGCAAACAAAAAGAGAGCAGCACTTCCTGTACATTAATGGGAAGTGAGAACTGGACATCTGTATCCAACGACATTCCCAAACCTGAAGTGACCACCAGTTTTGATCCGCTGCTGGTGACACTGGATTCACTGTTGCTCGAAAATGAAGGAAACTGTTTTAACAGCGAGCTGTTTAGCACGTTGGAAAATCTGGGCTTAAATGCCGAAGATCTGGAGCTTCTGCTTCTGGATAAGCGAATGATCCAGGTAGACATGGAGCAGGAATACATACCCTCTCTCAACGATCTCCTCACTAACAATGAGATACTGTCCTATATCCAGGACTCACTAGAAATTAGGACAAGCAGCATAGATAGTCTTGTTCCCTTTACTGCCCCAGACATTTTGGACCATATAGAGGGCTCTTCAAATTTATGTAATCCATGCTGCAGGTCTAAGTCTACCCCCAGTGCTGTTTCAAATCCATTTTTTTACCTCGCAGATCTTTCTCACCATCGTTACCGATTCCGCAACTGTCCACGCAGATGCAGCAGCACTTGAGCTCGCAGTCCCTGCACCAAAAATACCACAGCTGGATTCCCCAGACTCAGGTTACTGAGGTTCAGCAAAGTCCAGTACTTCCTAATGCAATAAGTGATTTTACGAATGGTCACTGGGTCCCTCAACAAACTATGGAGGAACTTTCACAGCTCAGTGTAAAGTCTTTAGGATCCACTGAACATCTGCATTGGCACCAAAACCAATTGCAGGCCCTTTTTTCATGGAAAAATGAAGATGTGTTTGGTGGTGATTCTCAAAATGAGATCACCCCCAATCTACAGTGGCAAGAATCCAACTACGTAGACCAACCGGTCACCACTAGTAGCCATGTGGATTACAGTATGGCCACCGGGTCCGTGGTGGAGATTAACGGTGAATCGCTTGGGGGATTTCAAAGTGACATGCTGACATCATCATCCTCTCAACAGTTTAACGCAAAACAACCACCAACAAATTATTCCCACCCCAATCAGAACTCCTCAGTGGATCCCTTTTTTCCCTCACCAGATGTTTATGGAATGTTTGATTCCACACAGTCCAACGAGTGCACCTACAGACAGGTAAGTGTATTTTATACCACAACATTCTTTAATATAGTGAAAAACATGGTTCTGTCAGGGGTTTGCACGTCCAGGTGTAGATCAGGGATCTTAAACCACTTTTATTTTAACTAACGTATTTTTTTTTCTTTTTTTTTGAACCAGCAGGCAAATTAGCAGTAGCAAACCGGTCTAGATTAATGGAGATTTCAATGCTAACACCAGCACAACATCAAACAAACTTCTCTTTTCAATCATTTGGTCCGTATTCACTTGTCAAGTACGCGTGAGCAGGTCCGTTATTCCCTCCAAATATAAATATATACATTTCTGTTCTCAGATTTCAAACACACTTCCTGTTTGAACAAAACTATTATAATGGAGTTTTATCATTTCTCCAGCATTAAAAGCATGTGCAACCTGAAATTGTTGTTTTCGTGTAGCTGCACGGTTTACAAAAATAACCATAGACATTAGAACAGGGCTTAGGGGGCTCCAAAACAGCAGGGGACACTGGGGATCCAGCAGGACACGTCTGTCCTCATTAGACTCAAAACTGTCTCACATGCCTCTCTTTTATAGTTGTTTGTCTTATTTATTATAAGTTACAGAGAAAACATTGAGTTCTGTGGCTGATGGATAGTCCTGAATTGTGTGTGTGTGGTGTGTGTCTGTGTGTGCGTGCTTTTAGAGAATAGCGCTGCCCTGCTCATGCAAGCATAAGCACCACTGACCTACAATTGGCTAACAGCGATATTTTACACACACACACACACACACACACACACACACACTTTCTCAAACATGCTGTTGGCCTATTTCCTTTTATATGGGTGCATTTGTCCTCAGATGAACAACTCCCCCCCCCCCATGACTTACCCACTTCCTGCTGATGAGGGTTTCAGCGACATGCCCCACCCACCCCACCCGGATCCTCCACCGACTGGCTCCTTTCTCTAATGGAACACAACAAATCACACAAATCACAACGAGCTCCAGCGAAACACCACAGAAATAACAGAGAAATCACTCCAATGAAGGCTGAAGTGAAGCGACTCTTCATTTTTATTAAATTATAAAGGTGAGGATGAGGGTACATTTTTTTTTTGTTAATCAGTACACACTCTGTGTGTGTGTGTGTGTGTGTGTGTGTATGTGTGTGTGTGTGTGTAATCTGATCTGCTAATTTCGATCATATATCACTGTTAGTGAAACTAAACTTCCTAAAGTTCTTCTGTTTAAGCACTCAATATGAAAGATTACATGAGTTGTGTATGCTAATAACTAACATGCCATGCTACATTACTGGAATTCACCTTCATCCTCCATCCAACATGAACTTAATCAATGTTTTTGACTGAAAACAGACTAGAAAATTAAAGGAACCATTTCAGGAATTACAGTGTGTAAAGTGATGATGAAAGTCAGAAAGGATCAGATTAAAACTGTTAACTAGCTGAATCTGTTTTTGAGCTTTGCTAATTCTGCTGATTAACATTCCTGACCAAACACTCGCATTTTTCTGTTAAAAACCCTTAAAGATCTTTCTTCTTTCCCATTTACACCCGCTGACCAGGTGTGTTTGGTAGTATTAGACTGATGCTGAAGTAGAATTCGGATGGATTCAGTCAGGTTAATACAGACAAATGGAATTAGGGTTCTATTAGTTCTGTTATTAATGGACTGCTAGAAAAGGTGGTTTTTCACAGATTTTTTTCTTTTTTTTTTTAATTTGTTCTTGTAGAGTGAAAAACTGTGATGTAAATGATAATCATACAATAACGCACAAATGTTAATATTAATGATGTAAAAAAGTGAAGAGAAAAAAATGGTATTTTAATGTTTAAATGAAAGTTCACACATCAGTTCCACACTGCACACCACAGTCTGTCGCTGAGTTTATTCACATTAATGTTCAGGCTGAAAGACGACCAATGTTTGGAACTAAATATATAAAATATCTCTTTAAAGTGTTCTTACTTGATGTGACGACTATAATCACTTAAATTAATTCATTCAGAATGTAATTGTGCATATGATGGTATTATGTACAGTACATGACTTTTTTGTTGCGAACACACACTTTCACACACACTCGTAACACTCAGAGTAGATTTACTCACTTCTACTCTGACTTAAAGGCAGAAATGATTGTGACTGGCTAAAACTTAGCACCATGTGTCCATAAGGAGTGTGATTGGTTACTTCCAGGAACCAATAATAATGAGAAACTGCACACCTGAATGATGCACCAAAGGTTCCAAACTTGTTTTTCTTTTTTTTAAATACAATTTTTAATAAAAACAGACATTCAACGCTTCCTGAAAATCCTTTTAATGCTGCGTTGGCCACACCTCTTCCTGAATCCAGCTTTAGGCCACGCCCCCTTAAAATTAGGTTAAATTAAATCTTTATATAAAGCTAGTTTATGAATTCTAGCCTAATTTGTGCTATAAAAGGAAGTTTGAGTATTTAAACATAAACACTGATCACATGACACAATTACACTGTACCGTAAAAAAGAGTTTCACATGTTAGAGGTAGAAAAAACCACAAAAACAACAAACAACAATAAACAACAAACAACAATAACAACAACAAAAACAACAACAAAACAATAACAACAACAACAAACACACAAACAACAAAACAATAACACACAAACAACAAACAACATAACACATAACAACAATAACAAACAACAATAACAACAAACAACAATAACAACAAACAAGAATAACAACAATAACAACAACAAACAATAACAACAATAACAACAATAACAACAACAACAACAAACAAGAATAACAACAATACAACCAAACACACAATAACAACACAAATAACAAATAAACAATAAACAACAAACAACAATAACAACAACATAACACAAACCTAACAACAAAACAAGAATAACAACAATAACAACAACAACAATAACAACAAAAACAACAATAACAATAAACAACAATACAAGAATAACAACAAACAATAACAAACAATACAAACAAACAAAAACAAACAACAATAACATAACAACAAACAAAGAATAACAACAAACAAGAAATAACAACAATAACAAAAACAACAAACAACAATAACAACAAACAAGAATAACAACAATAACAACAACAAATAACAACAAACAACAATAATAATAAATAATGAGAATAAGATTTTTGGTGGATTTGTGTGCACTGATCTGTTTTTCTCTGATGTAAGTTTAACCCTCGAATTAAATCATTTATAAAATCAAATGCTGGTGTGTCACCTTTTGTGTGTGTGTGTGTGTGTGTGGTGTGTTGGGGGGAGGCATTTGGAGTGTGAACTGACCATCACAACAGATTAATGTAAATGACGCACACACTGAGCTGAGCTTTGTGGACCCCCCCAACCCCCCCCCCCCCCCTTCTCCAGCTGTTCTCACATCAATTCCCATTAGCTTTTCCTTTCTCTCTTTTAAATATTCATCATCATCATTCTCTCTCTCTCTGTCTCAAAGTCTGTCTGTCTGTCTTTTTCTCTCTGACTGTCCGTCTTTCCCTCTGTATCTCTCTGTCTCAGTCTGTCTCCCAGTTTGTCTGTCTGTCTCTGTCTCTTTCTCTCTTTAGTTTTTATAGGGGGTCAGACTGGGTGTTAGAGAGAGAGTGTGAGGTAGGGGACACTCAGTTAAATGGACAGAAATAACTCCTCAGATTAAGTGAACAGGACCAATGGGGTGTGTGTGTGTGTGTGTGACTGGAGGCAGTGTTTAGTCATTAGTGTCATCATTAATTAAACAGAGTAAATGACAGCTATAATAATAATTGGGCACACACACACATACACACACTGTGTTAAAGAGCTATTTAAAAAGTGCCTTTGATACTGATGCATTATATCACAAAACAAACACTGATACTTTACTAATGTCGAGTGCAGTATTTGAGAAAGCGTTTGGTCTTAATTGTCTGTTAAAGATATTCTGATATTGATGAAGTTCATTCCACCATCTTGGTGCCAGAACAGAGAAAATTCTAGATGCAGACCGACCTTGTGTTCTGGTGGATGGTGGATTAGTCCAGCGGTGCTTTGAGGGAGCGCCGTGAATGTTGTGATGTGAGGAGTGGTGAGTGTTTGAATGTAGGACGGTGCTGCAGCTACATGGGTTTGTAGGTAAGTATCAGTGTTTTGAATCTGATGTCTCCAGCTACTGGAGGTCAGTGCAGTAGTGGGGGGGGGGGGGGGGGGTTGGGCAGCTGCATTCGGAATCATTTGCATGGGATAAACTTCACTGACAGGAGTGGGTTACAGTGGTCTAGTTCAAGAATTACAAGAGACTGAACAAGCAACTAAGTGACCTGAGAGGACAAAAATGATCAAATCCTCCTAAAATTATAGCGGATAAAACCTGCAGAATCATGTCAAGTTAGTTTTAGCTGGAGAAAAGGAGAAGACAGAGTACTGAGCCTTGTGGGACACCAGTAGAAGGTCTGCCATTTTGCAATAACTGAAATATTTACACATATTTTACATGAGCTTCAGTTGTGATCATGTGACCTCAGTTTTCATCTTTATTGTAATTTGTTTGGGAATCAGTTTGAGCTCCGCCCTTTGGGTACATTCCTAGCACCGGGTTGAGTTTAGAGAGCCAGACAGCGGATCCACAGCGAAAAAGCTCACGCGTTGTCTGTGAACGCCCCAAAGCGTGTGAGGTAAGCAACCGAAAAAGCAAAAAAGTAAGTAGAGAAAGAGAGACAGATGGGAGTTATTTGAGGGGGAAGTGAGAACGGAGGTGGTTGAAAAATAACTTTACCAAGAGGAAGAAAAAGAGAGGACTAAGTACTGAGCCTTGTAGGACACTGGTACAGAGTCTGCATTGAGCAGATGTTGTTTTTCTTCATGTTATAAACAACTGAAATAAACAACCATCCAAGTAGAAATCAAACCACTGCCATGCTGTGATGCACTGCATGCACAAATACCAGTCTAGACTGTGGATAGAAGAGAATTGTGGTTCATGTCGTATGCAGCTAAAAGGTCCAGAAGGATAAGGATGACAGTTTGGATGATCTGACAGCCTGCAGCTTTTCAGTGTCTGTCCTGAGGGTGGTCTCTGTAGTAAGCAGTCAGACGGGTTGGGACTTATGGGTATTATTGTCTCAATGAGGATTAAAATTAACTTTTCCCTTTTTTTAAATTTTGTTTTTAATAAAATATTTGTTTGGTTTTTTTTTATTTTTTATATTGACTTGTTTTAGGTTAAATGAAATTAGCAATTATCGGAGAATATATTATAAAAATTGACCAAATCACCAAAGTTATGTATTGTAAAGTTGTTGTTTTTTTAAACCCACTAAATTATTTTTAAATGTGTTTAATTACTGCTTATTACTGTTAATTGGACATAAATTTGGTGTAAAAAAATTAACCTTTTAGAATAATTAAGTTCATTAGCTTTATATTAAATGTGTGGCGGGTTTAAAAAGCTGGCTTTGTTGCCCCACCTGCTGGTCAGTTCGTGAACTGTACAAAGCAGATATTAAAAAAAGTTATTAAGATACCGAAAGCTTATATGTATATAAATATAATTAAATATTTATATATAAACTATATATAAATAAATAACAATGAACATATAATTTTACACGTAACACAACAAAAAATATAATAAAATAAAAAAATTTCAATAAAAAAACTAAATCTGTTAATAACAGTTTTATGTACTAATAAAAACGAATTATATTATTTCACCAACAATAATTACTAATCGCCGGATATATCAATTTTATTAAGCAAATTAAGTTAAGTTAATGTAATAATAGTGTAATTATTAATATTGTTAGCTACAAATGTTAAGCTTCTCTAAATACTGCATTAATTTACAGACATTAAAAATAAACTAACAACTTAACAACAAAATAACTTTTGCAATAACTGAAATATTTACACACATTTTAAATGAGCTTCAGTGGTGATCATGTGACCTCAGTTCTCATCTCCATTGTAATTTGTTCTGGATTCAGTCTGAGCTCCGCCCACTGGGTACGTGCGTGGTGGTGGTGGTGGTGGTGGTGGGGGTGGGGGTGGGGGGTTTTAGAGAGCCAGACAGCGGAGATCCACAGCGGAAAAGCTCA
This sequence comes from Bagarius yarrelli, assembly GCA_005784505.1. Taxonomy (NCBI): domain Eukaryota; kingdom Metazoa; phylum Chordata; class Actinopteri; order Siluriformes; family Sisoridae; genus Bagarius; species Bagarius yarrelli. Next base: position 68,085 of record VCAZ01000325.1, read on the forward strand.
AGCGGTGTCTATGAACGTCCCAAAGCGTGTGAGGTAAGCAACCGAAAAGGTGAGTAGAGAAAGAGAGACAGATGGGGGTTATTCGAGAACGGAGGTGTTTGTGTGTAGGAGTGTGTAAGTGACTTTAAAACAGACTTGCTGAAATGTGCTGTTGCTGGTTTTGACCAGTGAAAAGCAGTTACACTGTGAAGCGGACTGAGGACAGAACCCTGAGGAACACCTCGCTTTGGAAGCTACTTGTTAACGTTTTGCAGATGTCGTCACTGTCTTGGGTTTGAATTGTGTCATAGCTTACACCAATGACCAATAGCATCCTGGAGCAGTGGGGGTGAGGGGTGGGGGTGGGGGTGTGCTGTGGCTCGTATAATATACTCTTTGGATAATGACATCTGCTGAACGCTGAAGTTTTGTGTAAAATGGATATTTATGTGTGGAAGGAGTCTCCAGTGTCACTGTGACAGTAATCTGTCTGTCCTCATTATACAACAGTTTTAACATAGAAATATTCAAATATTAGCTTCTAAAGAAATACATCTCTCTCTCTCTCTCTCTCTCTCTCTCTCTCTCTCTCTCTCTCTCTTCGCTCTTTTTCTCTCTCTGTCTCTCTCTCTCGCTCTTTTTCTCTCTTTTTTTCTCTCTCTCTCTTTTTTTCTCTCTCTCTCTCTCTCTCTTTCTCTCTTTCTCTCTCTCTCTCTCTCTTTGTCGTTCATCACTCTATTCTGTCTCTAAAATATTAATGAACTCGATCTCTGGCTTTTATTGTGTGATGAACAGCTGCCTCGTAAACAACAGTGTCTTTCCACACACACACACACACACACACACACACACACACACACACGTTCGTCTGTTCTCTGTACAGTTCTACCTCTGAATGTTGCTCAATGTAAATAATCTGGTTACTGAATATTATCTAATATTATATCCAATGTAAGTCTGTGAGAGAGAAAAATTAACAGTGTGTGTGTGTGTGTGTGTGTGTGTGTGTGTGTGTGTGTGTGTGTGTGTGTGTGTGTGTTTTAGCAGGATGCCTCTGCTGCCGTTAGTGCTGTCATTTGCATTGATGTCACAGTCCATATCCTTTAACTCCACCTTCCCCTGCCCTTTACACTGCACGTGTCACCTGGAGCTCAGATTTGTCTCCTGCTCGGGCAGCAGTCTCGCCCATCTGCCCTCCACCATCCCTCCATACACAGAGCACCTGGATCTGTCCTTCAATCACCTGCCGTTTATTAGGAACCGGGCTTTCCATGCGGTCCGGCGTCTGCACACTCTGCTGCTGAACAGCAACCAGATAAATAACATGAGTGATGGCGCCTTCGAGCCCCTCGAGTTTCTTCTGAGACTCGATCTAAGCCACAACCGCATCTCTGTCCTCTCCCAGGGGTTCTCGTTGGGTCTGACTTCTCTGCGTGAGCTCTCCCTGGCAGAGAACCGGCTATTGGGTCTGAACGAGTACTGTTTCTCACACCTGGACGCCATACGCAAGCTGGACCTGCGCCACAACTTTATCCGCCACATCCACCTGAGGGCCTTCAGCTCTCTGAGCACCTTACGCCGCATCTACTTGGATCACAATAAGATCAGCACTCTTAAAAAACGGCTTTTCTCCATGACCAGGAACCTGGAGGAACTCGGGTTGAGCGGGAACAACATTCAACAACTGGAAATCGGCATTCTGTCTCCATTGACTAGCCTAGCTTTGATCAATTTAACTTTTAACAATCTAACCCACGTGGACTTTAAGGCGTTCCTCAGCCTAGAAACACGCAGCACACATATCCACCTCCGGGGGAACCCCTGGACCTGCGACTGTGATCTGCAGCGAGTCTTTCGGAAAGTTCACAGTGTGCACAGACTGCAGCTTGACGACTACAACAACCTGAGCTGCTACCTGCCGGAGGAACTGCGTGGACTATCGCTGAGGGACGTTGACAACGAGCTGTGTTTCGCCGAAACGGTCACCGTGCTTATTATCACCGGTACAGTGATGATCACCGTGGTGGCGGCCATCATCATGGCAGAGAAAAGAGAAAGAAAACTAATAAAGGAAAGCACTGGACGGAGGTGAGCGAGATCTCATCCGAATCGCAGAACTGAGATGGAACACGCCGGAACTATGTTCTGAAATCTGTCCTTAAAATGCGATTGTAATTATTAATGTGATGTAATTAATAACATGATTGTGCAGGACAGATCCACAGACACCTCTCTTTACTGTGCTAACGTCTGTACTGTTCATTCCTTCATCTATCCTCTATAGTCGCTTAGACGCGGGGTCCCCTGGACAGGTCACCAGTCCATCACAGGGCCACACTCACACTCACTCCTATGGGCAATTTAAATTCACCAATCAATCTAACATACTAACATGTTTTTGGAAACCGGAGAACCCGGAATAACCACGCAAACACAGGGAAAACATCCAAACACCACACAGAAAGACCCCTGCAGGGGAATCGAACCCCGGACCTTCTTACTGTGAGGCAACAGTGCTAAACACTAAACCACCGTTCTGCCTCTTCTGTGCTGTTCAGTGTTCTCAAATATATTTTTTGTACATTTTCTAAAAATTGTTTTACGTATTTGAGTCATTTCGATTATTTGAGTTTTTTGATTTATTTAAATCGATTTTAATGTTTTGAGTAATTTTTTGCAAACTAGCAGCTCGTTTATTCACCTACCAAAAGTGTACATTTATTTATCTATCTATTTATACAGAGAAAGCTCTGCTTTACATTTCTGCATTACTTTATATTTATTACTTTATAAGTACAAAATATTAAAATTATTTACTTTAGATGAAATTATAATTATAATCAAGAAATTTACTATAAATATTGATATCAAGTTTGTTTTAAGATGAACTTTATTAATGTACCTATTTATCAGATTTCCATGTCGTAAATAATAAATATTTGTTGTCATTGTAAATAAATATTTGTTAAAACTTTCCACTGGTTATGTGTGTGTTTGTATGTATATTTAATCCGTTTTTTTTTTTTTCTCTTTTCTTTAGTTTAAATATTAGTGCGGCGATAAACTGACATGTGGGCGGGGCTTCAAGCGACGTCAATAAAAACCCAGGGAGGGTGGAAGGAAGGAAGAAAGACTTAAACATTAAATAATAATATATAATAAAAGGGTGTGACTGTAAACACAAATAAGGAAGTTTGACAATAAAACCTTGGATTTTGCAGAAAAGCTTATACAGTTGTTATATTATTATTTTATTCTCATCGTTTGTTGTTCATTTCTACAAATAGTTTTAAATGATGTTCCGTTTGTTAGCCTATTATTTTTATAATTGTTATACTATATATTATTTATTAGTATTATATATAGTATTATAATATATCTTAAGCTCCTCCCCCACCTCGCCACCGGCTACTTCCGTGTTTTTGTTCCTTTTCCAAGCTCCGCCCACATGACAGTTACTCGTTTGCGCAGGTGCGCGCGCTGGTTCGTCGCCACATACCGGAAAATGCCATAACAGCGAGAGAGCGTCAGGCGCGTGCTATTGTTGGTATTATTTTAAGAAGAAAGTCATGTTTAGGCGGTGTGTTTAGGTAAATCTCTTCACATCGTCATTACTTTGTGTGTGTGTGTGTGTGTGTGTGTGTGTGTGTGTGTGTGTGTGTGTGTGTGACGAGCGGAGGAGAGAATAAAACAGTGTAAAATGGCAGCTCGGTTTTGACCCCCTCACCGGCGGAGGTAACATTACCTGAGGCGAAACTTTCACCAAAAACCGTGTGGTAATGTTTATTAAACTGTTAAAACAAATAAAACTGTATGTAAATATATCTTTAAAACTTTGTAAAAACTGTACTGCACTTTAATACTGTACTAATTGAAACATTATGTTTTGCTAAGTAATTATTTTAATATTTTACCTACCGTGTTTATTTTACAGTAAATCCTAAGGGTCAGTATTTAAATAGTTTTTAAATGTCGTATGTTTCTAATGTTTTTATTCTTAACCAAACTTTAGAGTTGCTCATTAAACCTCATGAATGTGTTTAACATGCGCACTTTTACATCCGGACTGCGTAGTGCGCTAGTATCCGAGTGCAGCCGTAACCATGGCAACCCGGCCGCTGCTCACGCGCTCTGGCCTGGCCTACTGATTAGTATGGAAGTGCACGCCGCGCCTCTATTCTACACACACACACACACACACACACACACACACACACACACACACACACACACACACACACACTTCCGGGAATGTCGCGCGTGAAGCGACAGTAACGTCATTGATGTCGGTGTCAGTCACACCCCGGTTCCATTTTGTAGACTTTTCTATGCACGGGCGTGTCTGTTATTCATTCCTTCTGTAATTTAAACTAATCCAACATTTATATTTCTATCATTTATATCAGTTTCAGAAATGTACATTCTTAAAAACAATCATTTTCTAATCCATGAATTGGCGCTTTGTTGTAGTGTTTCATTATTCACTCACTGGACTCGAACCCTGTCCCAGGATGACAAGACATGCTGTGTTCTGATTGGAGGAGAAGAACTCTCATGTCCTGTACAGTGTCCTGATTCTGACTCCACCCCTTTAAACTGAACACCTTTGGGATGAACTGGAACCCCGACTGAACCCCAGACCTCCTCACTATTACATCATCAGTGTCTGGTCTCACTCATACTATTGGACCTGAATGAACACAAATCCACACAGTCACATGACCAAATCTAGTTGAAAGATATTATGTGAGAAAGAGTGATACTAACATCTGGAATAGAATGTGAAAAAACCCCACCCAGATGTATGGGCTGGGCAGGTGTTTCACTTCTGCACAGCTTGTGTTGTTCTCTAACAACTGTTGTGTTGTGCTTTTATCATTTTTTTCAGATTGTATTTTTCTTGATTTTTCGCTCTTTTTAGGAGATTATCACCTAAAGGTGATGGCACACAACGATCACATGGCCATCCTGGAGGACGATGAGGAGGAGCTGAAAAGGAATGAAGCTATTTCCTCTGATTTTAACCGGCTACACTTGGAGGTCCACCATGATGACCCAGCCTCTTTAGGTCCGCCTGAATATGGTGACCCTGGCCCTGGAAATACGTCGGTTCCCCTCTCTGAACGCCGGTTGGGCTGCTGTGAGAGCCTGTTTCTGCAGGTCAATCACCAGCTTCTGGTCTCCAAAGTGTTCTACTTTTTTTTCTACGCTGCCTATGGCTCCCTGCACCCTTTGCTAGCTGTGTTCTATAAGCAGCTGGGGATGAACCCTTTCCAGTCTGGCTTGGTGGTAGGAATCCGCTACTTTATTGAGTTCTGCAGCGCACCCTTTTGGGGTGTTGTGGCTGACCGGTACAGGAAGGGAAAAATGGTGTTGGTGTTCTCCGTTTTCTGCTGGTTGGTGTTTAATTGCGGGATCGGGTTTGTGAAACCGGCCTCAATGAGCTGCAGCTTGGAAAACCAAATCTTGACTACGACTGTGGCTACCACTAATGGAACGTTGGTAACAGTGGGAGTTACTGCCAATGGAACGTTTAGCTTAAATATGACCTCCACCACTGGGACTGTAGCTCCAACTACAATGTCCACCACTCAGATTACAACATACACCACTGGCACTGTAGGTCCTACTACAGTAACTGCTACTGAGACAAAACCTTCAAACACAGTGTCCACCACTGGGACTGTAGCATTATCTTTAACCTCATCCAATGGGACTGCAGCTGCCATTTTAACTAATGTCTCAGCTAATAATAGTAGGCAGCGCAGAGACCTGACAGGACATTTTTCTGGTTCATCCCTGCTGCCATCCAGTAAGGACTCAGTCTTCAGTTCTTTGCTCAGATTTCAACGAGACACTAAAGTTAGCATCAGCAGGGCTTCAGGTGTCCAGACAACTATTGCAGGATTCGTGCAGACATTAATGCCACACACTCGCAACTCGAGCTCCACTTCCACACCTCCAAACCCCAGCACAACCCCCCAAATATACCATTGAGTACAACCCCGACCAGGTGCAGGCCATCTTCCTGCTCATCCTGCTGGTCGTCATTATCGGAGAGTTCTTCAGCGCTCCTGCAGTCACTATCGTAGACACAGTGTGTATCCTACACATATGATTTATGTAGTATTACGGGCATTCTGTTATTGTGGGAAAATTTGCTAATTATAATCTCCCCCTCCCCAGGTGACCCTACAGTATCTGGGTTCACACCGGGATCGCTACGGCCTGCAGAGAATGTGGGGTTCCTTGGGTTGGGGGTTGGCCATGCTCTCTGTGGGCATCTGGATCGACCACACCCACGTCTTCTACCATGTCGAGGGCAACGGCAACTGCACCCTGCCCAACTACAAGATCGCCTTTGCGGTCTTCGGCGTGCTCATGACAGCAGCGCTAATCGTCGCCACGCAGTTCCAGTTTGAGGATCGGTGTTCCAAGGAGCAGACGGGGAGTGAGGCTGAGAGGGATTCCGCAGGTGGGACGGACAGTGCCACATCCCCTGACGCCCAGGAGTTTGGCTACATGGAGCTGTTGCAGCTTTTGTGCAGTGTGCGCTACAGCACCGTTCTGTTTGTGGCCTGGTTTATGGGCTTCGGCTACGGCTTCGTCTTCACCTTTCTCTACTGGCACCTGCAGGACCTGAACGGCACGCCCACCCTGTTCGGGGTCTGCTCCATCCTGAGTCACCTGTCTGAGCTTGCCGCCTACTTCACCAGCCACAAGCTGATTGGTCTGGTGGGTCATATCAGGTCAGTCCGAGTTTACGGACAGGTCATCTGGGGTTTTAGTGTAGTGAACAGACAGTGCCGTGTGGCAGTGACCAGATCTTTATGGTGTCAGTTTAATGTGGCTCCATTATTTATGTTCTTTTTCCTCTCTGTGTCTATATTTCTTCCTTTTTATTCGTTTTTCTCCTTTCCTCCTTCTTCCTTTCCTCCCTTTCTGCATTGACGGTGTACTTGTGTAAAATCTTAGCCGTCTGTCTAACTTTCTGACCCTTTATCTTGTCCTGCTTATCCTCTTTTATCCACAGTGTGCTGTATATGGCTATATTAAGTGCAGTGTGTGTGTATATGTGTGTATGTGTGTGTGTGTGTGTGTGTGTGTGTGTGTATGTGTGTGTGTGTGTGTGTGTGTGTGTGTGTGTGTGTGTGTGTGTGTGTGTGTGTGTGTGTGTGTGTGTGTGTGTGTGTGTATGTGTGTATATGTGTGTATGTGTGTATGTGTGTATGTGTGTGTATATGTGTGTATGTGTGTGTGTGTGTGTGTGTTTGTGTTTATCAGGGTGTTGTATATCGGTCTGGCGTGTAACACAGCTCGTTATCTGTACATCTCGTACTTGGACAACGCCTGGACTGTGCTGCCCATGGAGGTGCTGCAGGGTAAATCATTCACAAATAATCAGCTTGTAAAGAAGGCATGTGTGTGTGTGTGTGTGTGTGTGTGTGTGTGTGTGTGTGTGTGTGTGTGTGTGTGTGTGTGTGTGTGTGTGTGAGTGTGAGTGACAGAATTTATGAAGTTTGATTTTATATAGATATTATATATGTTCCAGGATTTGTGAATTGGACAGTTGAGTGACTGTTGAGTCTCATTGATTTGTTGATTCGGTATTTGTTGATTTTAGATGTTATAGAATAACTTTATAGGATTTATTATAGAATGAGTTTTTAAGATTAATTCTGTGATCTGATGTATTGATTGATCGTTGAGTTTGATGTATTGATTGATTGATGGATCTGGTATATTGATTGATTGATGGATTTGATATATTGATTGATTGATGGATTTGATGTATTGATTGATTGATGGATTGATGATTTGATTGATATTGATTGATTTTTGGATTTGATATATTGATTGATTTTTTGGATCTGATGTATTGATTGATTGATTGTTGGATTTGATGTATTGATTGATCGTTGGATCTGATGTATTGATTGATCGTTGGATTTGATGTATTGATTGATTGATGGATTTGATGTATTGATTGATTGATGGATTGATTGATTGATTGATTGATGGATTTGATGGATTTGATTGATTGATGGATTTGATGATTTGATATATTGATCATTGGATTTGATGTAGAATGTTTTGATATATAATTTTTATAGATTCTGTTTTTTTTTTACAGAGTGCATTTATTTTGGCTTAATTATAAGATTTAGTTAATCTATTACTTTTCTAAAGTTTTGAAAGGTTGTACAAACCCGATTCCAAAAAAGTTGGGACACTGTACAGATTGTGAATAAAAACAGAATGCAATGAAGTGGAAGTTTCAAATTTCAATATTTTATTCAGAATAAAATATAGATAACATATCAAATGTTTAAAACTGAGAAAATGGATCATTTTAAGGGAAAAATAAGTTGATTTAAAATTTCATGGCATCAACACATCTCAAAAAAGTTGGGACAAGGCCATGTTTACCACTGTGTGGAATCCCCTCTTCTTTTTATAACAGTCTGCAAACGTCTGGGGACTGAGGAGACAAGTTGCTCAAGTTTAGGAACAGAAATGTTGTCCCATTCTTGTCTAATACAGGCTTCTATTCTAGTTGTTTTCAACTGTCTTAGGTCTTCTTTGTCGCATCTTCCTCTTTATGATGCGCCAAATGTTTTTCTATGGGTGAAAGATCTGGACTGCAGGCTGGCCATTTCAGTACCCGGATCCTTCTCCTACGCAGACATGATGTTGTAATTGATGATGCAGTATGTGGTCTGGCATTGTCATGTTAGAAAATGCAAGGTCTTCCCTGAAAGAGACGACGTCTGGATGGGAGCATATGTTGTTCTAGAACTTGGATATACCTTTCAGCATTGATGGTGCCTTTCCAGATGTGTAAGCTGCCCATACCACACGCACTCATGCAACCCCATACCATCAGAGATGCAGGCTTCTGAACTGAGCGCTGATAACAACTTGGGTTGTCCTTGTCCTCTTTAGTCCGGATGACATGGCGTCCCAGTTTCCCAAAAAGAACTTCAAATTTTGATTCGTCTGACCACAGAAACAGTTTTCCACTTTGCCACAGTCCATCCATATTAAATGAGCCTTGGCCCAGAGAAAACGCCTGCGCTTCTGGATCATGTTTAGATATGGCTTCTTTTTTCACCTATAGAGTTTTAGCCGGCAACGGCGAATGGCACGGTGGATTGTGTTCACCGACAATGTTTTCTGGAAGTATTCCTGAGCCCATGTTGTGATTTCCATTACAGTAGCATTCCCGTATGTGATGCAGTGCCGTCTAAGGGCCCGAAGATCGTGGGCATCCAGTACGGTCTTCCGGCCTTGACCCTTACGCACAGAGATTGTTCCAGATTCTCTGAGTCTTTGGATGATTTTATGCACTGGAGATGATGATAACTTCAAACTCTTTGCAATTTTTCTCTGAGAAACTCCTTTCTGATATTGCGCCAATATTTTTCGCCACAGCATTGGGGGAATTGGTGATCCTCTGCCCATCTTGACTTCTGAGAGACGCTGCCACTCTGAGAGGCTCTTTTTATACCCAATCATGTTGCCAATTGACCTAATAAGTTGCAAATTGGTCCTCCAGCTGATTCTGATGTACATTTAACTTTTCCGGCCTCTTATTGCTACCTGTCCCAACTTTTTTTTGGAATGTGTAGCTCTCAGGAAATCCAAAATGAGCCAATATTTGGCATGACATATCAAATGTTGAAAGTGAAACATTTTGATATGTCATTTATATTTCATTCTGAATAAAATATTGAAATTTGAAACTTCCACTTCATTGCATTCTGTTTTTATTCACAATCACAATCATTGTACAGTGTCCCAACTTTTTTGGAATCCGGTTTGTACTTATGATCAAAGATGATAGTCATTATCTACACAATACTGCGTGTGTGTGTGCGTGTGTGCGTGTGTGTGTGTGTTGGAGTGTTGTTTGAAAGCAGGTTCTGTAACCTGAATGAATTTTATTTGTGTGTGTTGTAGGCGTGACCCATGCTGCAGTCTGGGCTGCGTGTATCTCGTACCTGAGTGCCGCTGTACCCCCCTCACTCCGCACCTCGGCGCAGGGAATCCTGCAGGGGCTCCACCTAGGCCTGGGCAGGGGCTGCGGTGCCATGCTGGGGGGAATCCTGGCTAACTCCTTTGGTAGGAACACCCAACATCTCTCACACAGTGAAAGGAGGAAAAGTCAGCAGATTTACAGAACAGAAACCTAATTAAACCAGACGTTTACTTTTAATTACCTTTTTATTGAAGTGAATGCAGGAGTTTTTCTCAGCAGACACGTTCTCATTAGTGCCTTAGAACAGGTAGGGTTCCGTCTGAGCGCTCGCTTTAATATAGTTTTTCTACTATAGTTACTTTGTTTTTCAGCGCCTTTTAGAAGGGTGTGAGAGTGTGAGTGAGAGTGTGTGAGTGTGAGTGAGTGAGAGTGTGTGAGTGAGAGTGTGTGAGTGAGAGTGTGTGAGTGAGAGTGTGTGAGTGAGAGTGTGTGAGTGAGAGTGTGTGAGTGAGTGAGTGTGTGAGTGTGTGAGTGAGTGTGTGTGTGGTGTGTGTGTGTGTGTGTGTGTGTGTGTGTGGTGTGTGTGTGTGTGTGTGAGTGTGTGTGTGTGTGAGTGTGTGTGTGTGAGTGTGTGTGTGTGTGAGTGTGTGTGTTGAGTGTGTGTGTGTGTGGTGTGGAGTGTGTGTGTGAGTGTGTGTGTGTGAGTGTGTGTGTGAGTGTGTGTGTGTGTGTGTGAGTGTGTGTGTGTGAGTGAGAGTGTGTGAGTGAGAGTGTGTGAGTGAGAGTGTGTGTGAGTGTGTGAGAGAGTGTGTGTGAGTGAGTGTGTGTGTGAGTGTGTGTGAGTGAGTGTGTGAGTGTGTGTGTGTGTGTGAGTGTGTGTGTGAGTGAGTGTGTGTGTGTGAGTGAGTGTGTGAGTGTGTGAGTGAGTGTGTGAGTGTGTGAGTGTGTGTGTGAGTGTGTGGAGTGAGTGTGTGAGTGTGTGAGTGTGTGAGTGTGTGAGTGAGTGAGTGTGGGGTGGTGTGAGTGAGTGAGTGAGTGTGAGTGAGTGTGTGAGTGAGAGTGTGTGAGTGAGTGTGTGTGAGTGAGAGTGTGTGAGTGAGAGTGTGTGAGTGAGAGTGTGTGAGTGTGAGTGTGTGAGTGAGTGTGTGTGAGTGTGTGTGTGAGTGTGTGTGTGAGTGTGTGTGAGTGTGTGAGTGTGTGAGTGTGTGTGTGTGTGTGTGTGTGTGTGTGTGTGTGAGTGAGTGTGTGTTCATTTACATTTACAGCATTTGGCAGACGCTCTTATCCAGAGTGACTTACATTATTCCTTGTTATACAACTGAGCAATTGGGGCAATTGTGGGTTGCTCAGGGGTCCAACAGTTCATGATTCTTACTTTGGTGTGTGTGTGTGTGTGTGTGTGTACACCTACAGGACCAGCCGAGACGTTCAGGGGGATCGGGATGACCTCACTCATCATCCTCCTTCTCTTCGCTTTCATCCAGAGTGTCACAGAGAAGGACGAAGACAAGGGTAAGTAAGGGTGTGAGAGAGAGAGAGTGAGACACTTAAAGAGAAGGAGAGACAGAAAAGGGCTGCTTTTGTCCTGGTGGCCAGATTCTGTTTTAAACAGGCCCTAAATCTGTGCTGGTCTAGAGTGGGAACCAATGATGTCAGTGGGCGGAGCTTCCACCACAGAGCGCAGTTTAGATGGGGACGGAATGACAATTCCAGATAAATAAAGATGAAGAATATCAGGAAAATCCAACAATAACTAGAACATAGAGGCAGAAGATAAACATATATATGAGGAATTTAATTTAATAAATTAAATTAACTTAATAGAGGGATTAATAAAATAGAGAGATCATAAGAGATGTGAGAGATTCTGGTCACATGCAGCTCTGGTTGGTCTGAAATAGACCGCGTGTCCGATTACAGTGCATTGTGGGGCGTCTCGTTCTCTCAGCCCTCAGAGAGCTCGTTATCTGATCTGTCTAACTCATCCCTCTCCTCCCCCACAGAGGATAAAATGCTGGCAGAGAACATCCCTGTCCCCTCCAGCCCGGTTCCCATAGCAACCATAGACCTGATGCCAAACTCGGCGGTTGTGACCCCAAACATCCACCACCAGGAGCCTAAACCTCCAGCCTGGAAAACACGGCACCAGGAGGAGCAGGAGGATAACTCCAAACCCGCCTGGGCTCTCAGCGTGTCGCCGTGGGTCACCATCGCCTTCGCCATTGTCCAGATCAGAGAGCTGGTGGTCATGAGGAAGACACACACACACACCGAGGTGCAGCCTCTACAGGTAATGCAGGGCATCGTGGGAAACAACAACAACAGGGTTAATATTTAATTTGTTGACTCATGCTCATGCTCTCGGTTTGTCTTTCATGGCTTCGTCAGAAGGAGCGAGGTAAGTGTGTAATAATGGGCGACCATAAGTATTTACACCCCCTGAATTACTCTGGATATCGAATAATCTAGAATACAGTATCAAATTATTTACAAAGAATTATGTTTATAACTTACTTGCTTAGTTTGTTAGTTAGTTAGTTAGTTGCTTTAACCAGTCAATCTGATGAAATGAGCTGAGAGGAGACGACCTGTGTGTATTTCTGTCATGTGTTCACACTTTCAATACACACTTCTTGGGAGAGCCCTGAGACTGTTACCTCCACAAACAGCATGTCAAACTCCGAGAATGAGTTCAGTTCAGTTCAGAGTTTTGAAGGTTGTGTTCCAAATTTATAGTGAGCAGGTTGAGAGAGAAACCAACAGAACAAAGGCTCATTTTTAATGTAAGATGCTGTGACCACCTGCTTCACCCTGAGGATCAGCTTCAGTGATGGAACTTCACCAAATAAAGAACTTATATTTAAATGAATGTGTTTATGTTCTCTCTAGGAGCCCAATAACTGCCCTTCAAACTCACTGGATGAGAACTCTACTACAGAGTGACCGTCAGCAGCGCGCGCACACACACACACACACACACATACACACACACACACACACACACACACACACACCCTGCAGGACAGGGCGATGTCTCCAAGCTTTCTCTCACACACAAAAACACACACCTGCACTAAAACTCCACACTGTCTATGAAGGATGGAAGTTTTTAGGTTTGAGGAGTGTATTCAGAGCTGCACTGTAAGTTATTCTCTGTATATTTGTAGTTTAATAAATTAAATTGATTTAATTACTGATTATGTTCATAAACACTTAAAACATCATAAATCAAAAGTGTGTCTATTTATTAATATCATGTTTTGTCCTAATTGATTAGTTATCATTTATCTGTCTCTCGCACACACACACACACACACACACAGAGGCGAAGCTGCACATTTTATATACAGGATTATATAAACACCTGTTCTAATTCACTATAAAAGTTTTTATGTCCTTAAGATGGAGTTTATAATTGTTATGGTTTCCTACGATGGGCTTCCAGGAGGGAATAAACAGAAGCTGCAGACGGAATCACTGTTTAGAACTGTTAGAACATGAGAGGCAACAGGAAGTAACAGGATAATAAACAAGGTTAGAAAAGTACTGTGAGATTTGGTAGAATGATGTGGAATAGAATCAATCACACAATACATTATTACTGATTATAACCAAACAGATATCCACACTGAACATAAACATCCACTGCACGCACACACACACACTAATGTATGACCAGGTATAGAACATATTACACACATATACACACCAGTCATTAGACAATTACACCCCCAATATATCTACAGTAGGTGCCATAGGAGAACTTACGGTAATGTCACCAAGGAATAAGTCCAGAATTGGACATTAAAAAAAATTGAGTTTTGTACAGCTGGAAGTGTTTGAACACACACATGCACACACACTGTGAGATATGAACAAAAACCTGATACAGCAGCACAAACATGTTCTTCCTTCTGGATGTTTTTATCACAGATCCACTGAAGGAAACAGAGTTAATATAAACTCCTGTTCTCCTCTTTACCTCCATCTTATTCTTACCCCTCAGCAGTGCTGATCTATACAGATATAATATCTACACTGCTCAAAAAAATAAAGGGAACCCTTAAACAACACAATGTAACTCCAAGTCAATCTCACTTCTGTGAAATCAAACTGCCCACTTAGGAAGCAGCACTGACTGACAATCAGTCTCACATGCTGTTGGAAATGGAACAGACAACAGGTGGAAATTATAGGCAATTAGCACGACACCCCCATAAAGGAGTGGTTCTGCAGGTGGTGACCACAGACCCCTTCTCGGTTCCTCTGCTTTCCGGCTGATGTTTTGGTCACTTTTGAATGGTGCTTTCACTCTAGTGGTAGCATGAGACGGAGTCTACAACCCACACGAGTGGCTCAGGTAGTGCAGCTCATCCAGGATGGCACATCAATGCGAGCTGTGGCGAGAAGGTTTGCTGTGTCTGTCAGCGTAGTGTCCAGAGCATGGAGGCGCTACCAGGAGACAGGCCGGTACATCAGGAGACGTGGAGGAGGACGTAGGAGGGCAACCCAGCAGCAGGACCGCTACCTCCGCCTTTGTGCAAGGAGGAACAGGAGGAGCACTGCCAGAGCCCTGCAAAATGACCTCCAGCAGGCCACAAATTGTGCATGTGTCTGCTCAAACGGTCAGAAACAGACTCCATGAGGGTGGTATGAGGGGCCCGACGTCCACAGGTGGGGGTTGTGGGGGTCCACAGTACAGCACAACACCGTGCAGGACGTTTGGCATTTGCCAGAGAACACCAAGATTGGCAAATTCGCCACTGGCGCCCTGTGCTCTTCACAGATGAAAGCAGGTTCACACTGAGCACATGTGACAGACGTGATAGAGTCTGGAGACGCCGTGGAGAACGTTCTGCTGCCTGCAACATCCTCCAGCATGACCGGTTTGGCAGTGGGTCAGTAACGGTGTGGGGTGGCATTTCTTTGGAGGGCCGCACAGCCCTCCATGTGCTCGCCAGAGGTAGCCTGACTGCCATTAGGTACCGAGATGAGATCCTCAGACCCCTTGTGAGACCATATGCCGGTGCGGTTGCCCCTGGGTTCCTCCTAATGCAAGACAATGCTAGACCTCATGTGGCTGGAGTGTGTCAGCAGTTCCTGCAAGACGAAGGCATTGATGCTATGGACTGGCCCGCCCGTTCCCCAGACCTGAATCCAATTGAGGACATCTGGGACATCATGTCTCGCTCCATCCACCAACGCCACGTTGCACCACAGACTGTCCAGGAGTTGGCGGATGCTTTAGTCCAGGTCTGGGAGGAGATCCCTCAGGAGACCATCCGCCACCTCATCAGGAGCATGCCCAGGCGTTGTAGGGAGGTCATACAGGCACGTGGAGGCCACACACACTACTGAGCCTCATTTTGACTTGTTTTAAGGACATGACATCTAAGTTGGATCAGCCTGTAGTGTGTTTTTCCACTTCAATTTTGAGTGTGAGTCCAAATCCAGACCTCCAGGGGTTAATAAATTAGATTTCCATTGATAATTTTTGTGTGATTTTGTTGTCAGCACATTCAACTATGTAAAGAACAAAGTGTTTAATAAGAATATTTCATTCATTCAGATCGAGGATGTGTTATTTTACTGTTCCCTTTATATTTTTGAGCAGTGTGTGTGTGTGTGTGTGTGTATATATATATATTTATTCATTTAGTAAAAAAACCCGTCTGTATTAATGATCTGTAATCTGATTGGCCAGTTCACATGACTTTGTGTTAGGATGAGGCCCTGAAACTGTGTGAGGAACAATAACAATGACTGCAAACAGTATTTAAATAAATTATTTAACAATAACATGAATAATTGTAGAGTTGTAGAATTTTGTTATTTTAGTGAAGTTTATTAGAAATATCCGGAAACTAAGAAAAACCGGTGTGTGTTTCAGTGTGTTCATCCAGTCCAGCGTGTTTGACCTTATTTTATAGTTATTTTAATGTTATTTGATGGTTATTTTATGATGTTCTAAAAACATTTTGGGAACATTTAAGTTCGAATAACGGCATAAGGACCCTGTTCAAAGAACGTTTGCTCTCAACATTACAAGAACGCACATTATTGTTGTTTATAAAAACGTTTTGTCGCAACATTCAGACAGCGTATAGGAAACGTTACTGTGCGCTCGTGCCCGGTTAGCTTTATATACAATAATAATTACAAATTATTAAAATGTTTACAAAGTGTTTTTATGTAGATTTAATGCAGCTTTATGCATTAAATGTAAAACAAATAATCAAGAATCTGACAATAAAAATATAAATATAAACAATAAAGCAAATAACCGCGGAAGAATTTGTATAAAAACCAAAGAAACTGGTAGTAAATGTAGCCTTTCTGTATTCACGAACCTCTGTGTGTGTGTGTGTGTGTGTGTGTGTGTTGTTTTGTTTTGAGAGGGTTTTGGGTTGGTTTTGTTTGAGACAGTCATTGATTTACACTCCTCTCACTCTCTCTCTCACTCTCTCTCTCTCTCTCTCTCACACACACACACACACCTCTGATTCGGCTTTATTTAGCGTTTATACGTCTTATTCGCCGTCTCTTCCGCATTATGTATTATTGACACCTGAGTTAGCCAATCAGCACTGAGAGCGGTCTGACGCAGGCCAATAGTAACACGGGTGGGACCGGTGCACTGGTCCCCTCCAGTCAGTCAGGAGCATCATCCTGATACTGAAGCGAGGAAAAGGCGAAGCGGATTAAAACGGAAACCTTTTGGTTTAATATTTTAACAGATTTTCTCGTGATTTCCAGTCGCGGGACTGACATGTTGCCGTTCAGGTTCTCGGTAGCGTTGCGGGAGTTTGTGAAACCGAACCGCGCGAGTCCGTTATTGTGCGGCGTCGACAAAGATAAGAGCTCACGAAGCGCTCGCGACAATGTCAGATCAGTGACAGGGACGGATTGGCGCGCGCCCGCCGGAGGAGACCGCCGATATCTGTGCACGAGCGCCGGTCAAGCGAAAAACGACAAAGATGCAGCTAACGAGAAGTGAGTGAAAGACAGTGGAATGCTAACAGGCTAATCAGAGCGTTCACTTCTACAGGGTTCAGCTAGCAGGAGAGCAGAATCGAACAGTGTGACGGTGGGATATGCTGAATAAAGCTAAACAAAAAAACAGCGTCACTGACCGAATGAATAAATTAGCGACTAAATCACTGACTGACTGAATGAACCACTGAATACTGAACGAATAAATCACTGACTGAATGAATGAATGAATGAATCACTGACTGACTGAATAAATCACTGACTGACTGAATAATTTCTGACTGAATCACTGACTGACTGAATAATTTCTGACTGAATCGCTGACTGAATCTGACTGAATCGCTGACTGACTGAATCACCGACTGACTGAATCACTGACTGACTGAATCACTGACTGACTGAATCACTGACTGACTGAAGCTTGGCACCATGCTGAAAATTTCCTCTCAACTGATGTTATGTAACTTTTTTACTTATGTTATTCTGGAAAGTTTTAGGGTTCGAGCCCATCACAGTCATTACACACACACACACACACACACACACACACACACACACACTATGATGAATCACTGGAGAGAGACAAATTGCTTTTCTGTCTCTCTCTTTTCCTGTCTTTCCTCCCATCCCACTCTCTACATCTCACTCCCACTCTTTCCCTCTGCCTCTCTCTCTACTCTCAGTCTCTGTTTCTCTCTCTCTCTCTTTCTCTCTCTCTCCCTCTCTCGACCTGTGTGTGTGGTGTTGAAGGTCACTTCTTCATCTCCTCTTGTGGTGTGTGTGTGTGTGTGTGTGTTGTGTGTGTGTGTGTGTGTGTGTGTGTGTGTGTGTTAGCGTAGCGTAGCACTGAGCCGTTGCTTATTGTAGTCAGTTCTACATCGCACTCACACTGGTTTTTAGGACTGTGCTCAGAATCTCAGTACATCCTGATAATTACTGACACTGGGTGGCGTCACCGCCAAAAAAAATAAGATAAAAAATATGGGAGAACTTTGGGTTTCACACTAATGCCTTCATCACCTCTCGTCACAATCTGCTCAACTCCTCTAGTGTGTAAGAACCATGAAGATGAGGATCTTGAGGATGATAATGTTGATGATGATGATGATGATGATATATGGTGGTGGAGATGATGATGATGAGGATTTTGAGGATGATTTGTTGATGATGGTGATTATAGTGATGTGGAAATGGTGAGATGAGGGTGATGATGATGAGGAAGAGGAGGATGGTGGTGAGGATGATGAGGAAGAGGAGGATGGTGGAGGATGGAGGATGATGATGAGGAGAGGGATGGTGAGGGTGATGATGAGGAAGACGAGGATGATGGTGAGGGTGATGAAGAGGATGATGATAATAAGGGTGATGATGAGGGAAGAGGATGATGATGATAATGAGGATGATGACAATAAAGGTGATTATGATGAGGATGATGATAATGAGGGTGATGATAGTGAGGAAGAGGAGGGTGAGGGTGATGAGAATGGTGATGATGATGAGGGTGATGATAATAATAAGGGTGATTATGATAAGGGATGATGGGAATGATGATGAGGATGATGATAATGAGAATGAGATGATGAGGATGATAATGAGGATGATGAGGATGATGAGAATGAGGGTGATTATGATAAGGATAAGAGATGAATGAGGATGATGATAATGAGGGTGAGGATGATGAGAATGAGGGTGATGATATGATGAGGGTAAGATGATGATGTGAGGATGAGGATGAGATAATGAGGGTGAGGATGATGAGAAATGAGGGTGATTAATGATAAGGATGTTGAGGATGATGATAATGAGGGTGAGGATGATGAGAATGATGAGATGAGGGTGATTATATGATAGGATGTTGATGAGGATGATGATGATGAGGGTGAGGATTATGAGAATGAGGTGATAAGGATTATGATAATAGAATGGGGAGGTGATTATGCAAGGGATGAGGAGGATGATGAGGATGATGAGGTGATGATGGATGAGGATGAGAGAATGGGGTGATTATGATAAGGATGTTGAGGATGGATGAGGGTGAATGAGGGTGAGGATGATGAGAATGAGGGTGATGATGATAGGATGATGATGAGGATGGATGATAATGAGGGTGAGGATGATGAGAATGAGGGTGATTATGATAAGGATGATGAGGATGATGAGAATGAGGGTGATTCTGAATGATAAGGATGAGGATGATGATAATGAGGGATGAGGGATGAGAATTATGATAAGGATGTTGAGGATGATGATAATGAGGGGGTGAGGATGATGAGAATGAGGGTGATGGATATGGATGATGAGGATGATGAGGATGATGATAATGAGGGTGAGAGATGAATGATGGAATGATGGTGATTATGATAAGGATGATGATGGATGATGATAATGAGGGTGAGATGATGATGAGAATGAGGGTGATTATGGATGATGAGGATGATGGATGATAAGGATGATGAGGATGATGATGATGATATGAGGGTGAGGATGATGATAATGAGGGTGATTATGATGGGAAGGATGATGAGGATGATGATAATGAGGGTGAGGATGATGATAATGAGGGTGATTATGATAAGGAGGATGATGATAATGAGGATGATGATAATGAGGGTGAGGAGATGAGGGTGATTATGAGGATGATGATAATGAGGGTGAGGATGATGAGAATGATGGGATGATTGATGAGGGTGATGATGAATAATGATGATGATGATGTGGTGGTTTTGTTTTTCCCGCTCACTTGTGGTTTTCTTTGGTAAGTGTTTTTTATTTTCGATTTTTCCTGTTTGTTGTGCTTTGTAGAACCTTCCTCATTCTTGCTACTATGTTCTAGAATCTCTCCTACATGAGTGCCGTGCTCTAGAACCCTTCTGACATGTTTCGGAACCCTTTTAGCGAGCTTTCAGCGCTCTGTTTGACAAATGTTGCACATTAATCTACAACCTTCATGACAATCTCTCAACATTTTAGAACCCTTCTGATAGTCATCCCATAGAACTGTAGAACAGTCCTCAAATTAATCCAGATTCTAAAACCCCTTCATCTGGAATTTCACTTTTAAATCACTTTTTAGAACTGTTCTAAAATGGCATCTAAAATGTAATCTTTCTCGATCTGGATTTGTGGACTGTCCGATTCCTCACCTGTGTCTGATGGCAGTAGTTTGATTTCTTCACATGAGGAAAGCTGAAAGGTTTTAGTATCACAGGAACCTGCTGACTGATGCACACACTCTTTATTTCCCCCCCTCATGTGTGTGTGTGTGTGTGTGTGTGTGTGTGTGTCATCCCCAGAAGAAGGAAGGCAGGAATCCTGCCCAGCCTGGAAGATCTGCTGTTCTATACTATCGCTGAGGGCCAAGATAAAATTCCAGCACACAAGTTTACTACGGTACACACACTCACACACGCACACACTCACACACTTGTGACACACACACACACACAGAGTGAATGTCTCGTCTTCGTATCTTCAATGGGTTTATACTTTTATTCTGGGAACCTGCAGCATTTGCAGCAAGCACCCTCATTCTAGAACCCTTACACAGAGTGTCATGCATTCTAGAATCCTTACACCTTGCAATCTAGAACCTTTCACTAAGCACCTTGCATTCTAGAACCCTTAGACAAAGCAGCCTGTGTTCTAGAACCTCTGCACTTTGCACCCCACATTTAAGAACCTTTACACAGTGCGCCTAGCATACTAGAACCCTTGCACAGATCACCCCACAATCTAGAACATCTACAATAGGTACCCGCCAATTTAGAACACTTACATGGAATTCTACAACATCTACACTGAGCACCATAATTTTTGCACAGAGCACCCTGAATTCAAGAGCCTTTACAATGAGTACGCCACGTTCTAGAACCCATACATGGAGCACCTCATGTTCTACAACCCTTATATGAAGTGACTTGCATTCTAGAACTCTTAAATGGATGTGTCTGAAATGGAACACATCACATTCTAGAACCCTTCCGCCACGCATTACTCATTCCAAAATACTTTCTATAATCTACAAATTTTTAGTATTTTATATCCTATAACCTTTCCCTTTTTCTTGTGTGTGTGTGTGTGTGTGTGTGTGTGTGTGTGTGTGTGTGTGTGTGTGTGTTCAGGCGTTGAAAGCAACAGGTCTGCGTACAGGAGATCCCCGTTTGAAGGAGTGTATGGAGATGCTGAAGATCACACTGAAGACTACGTCTGATGGGGCTCTGGATCGACATCTCTTTAAAAAGTAACACATTACTGTGTGTGTGTGTGTGTGTGTGTGTGTGTGTGTGTGTGTGTGTGTAATATCATAGAGAACTCAAAAACTCAACTGATTGGCTGGCAGGAGTCATTAGAGGAAGTCCCAGCCAGATGACACGCAGAGTGATGTTCTGGCTGAGATCCCTGATCTGGTGGATGTCTGGATCACAGGAGCTTCAGTGTTCCAGTCTCTGATATCATTAATGCTCTTTCAGCTTTCAAACACATTTCCGGAGCTAGAAAACTGTAGCACATAAAGCAGGATTTACCTCAACTTTACTGGAGTTTACAGTAACTTTAATACTTCAGGATAAAAACACTGTTCATTCTAGTTAAATTTCACTCCTTTATCATCATCACACTTTATACAGTAACACACTTTATATTCACACTGCTGTGACATCACAGGTCATGTGACCAATAACAACATGGAGGATGGAGAACGTCCTGATTTTATTTCTACTTCCTGATAATCAGACTATAGATCAGACTTTATTAATCAGGAAGTGTGTATTAACTCTTCAGTATTATGTGCTTTTTTAACTTGCTAAGGAGACGTGACTCAGCATTCCGTGTCCTCCTTAAACCTGTGTGTCGTCTGTGAGTTTCGGTAAGGAGTGTGTTAGCTGTTGATCAGCAGTAGAAGCAGTTTATTCCAGAGGAAGTGGAGGAACACTGAGTTTCCACAGAGAGAAAGAAACCAGTTCTCACTAAATATCCAGTGGAGATGGAGTGAGAATTAATTTTAATTAGAACACAGTGATGATCAGATCAGACTCACAATAATCCACAATAATCCACAATAATCCCAATCTGATGTTTCTCTCAATGTCACACTGCCGTCTGAGATGCACAACACCTCGTGTTCCGCGTACACTGTAACCATGGCAACAATCTCAACCCATCAGAGGGGAACTTATAATGCAGTATTAGTAGAATGTCAGGTTATTATATATATTGTGTGTGTGTGTGTGTGTGTGTGTGTGTGTGTGTGCACGCAGATGTGTCCAAAGCAACATTGTGCTGCTCACTCAGGCGTTCAGGAAGAAGTTTGTGATTCCAGATTTCCAGTCGTTCACCTCACACATCGATGAGCTCTATGAAAACGCCAAAAAGCTCTCCGGAGGACAGGTGAGGCTGTTCAAGATAAGATGTCTGTGTGTGTGTGTGTCTATCTGAGTGTCTGTGTGTCTGTCTGTCTGTGTGTGGTCTGTCTGTCTGTGTGTGTCTGTCTGTGTGTGTGTCTGTCTGTCTGTGTGTGTCTCTGTCTGTGTGTGTCTCTGTCTGTGTGTGTGTCTGTCTGTCTGTGTGTGTGTCTCTGTCTGTGTGTGTCTCTGTCTGTGTGTGTCTCTGTCTGTGTGTGTCTCTGTCTGTGTGTGTCTCTGTCTGTGTGTGTCTCTGTCTGTGTGTGTCTATCTGTGTGTGTCTGTCTGTGTGTGTCTGTCTGTGTGTGTCTGTCTGTGTGTGTCTGTCTGTGTGTGTCTGTCTGTGTGTGTCTATCTATCTGTGTGTGTCTGTCTATCTGTGTGTGTCTATCTGTGTGTGTCTATCTGTGTGTGTGTGGTGCGAGTGCGTGCGTGTGTGTGTGTGTGCGTGTGTGTGAGTTTATGCTGTGTTGGTGTGTAGGTGGCAGACTACATCCCCCAGCTGGCTAAGTTCAGTCCGGATTTCTGGGCCGTGTCTCTGTGTACTGTCGATGGTCAAAGGTAAGAACTCCTCTATTTAAAACAGATAAACCGCTCTGTGTGTGTGTGTGTGTGTGTGTGTGTGTGTGTGTGTGTGTGTGTGTGTGTGTGTGATTTAGTAATGATTAAACACCCCACATCACCTCCCACCCTAACACAGGCACACCGTTGGGGACACCAAAGTTCCTTTCTGTCTGCAGTCGTGTGTTAAACCGCTAAAATACGCCATTGCTGTACACGACCACGGCACTGAATATGTGCACCGCTTCATCGGGAAAGAACCCAGTGGACTGCGCTTCAACAAACTCTTCCTCAACGAGGACGGTCCGATACACACACACACACACACACACAGAAAGACCCGTCCACACACAAACCCTAACCCTAGATTGTTTATTAGCGGTTGATTATCACTTCTATCATATTGTTCTTCAATAATCCCGGAATGTTTTGACAGATAAACCTCACAATCCGATGGTGAACGCCGGCGCTATAGTCTGCACCTCCCTCATTAAGGTACTTCCTGTTCACACTGCTCGGATACCAATGACTTCACTTTAATGAATGCGTGTGTGTGTGTGTGTGTGTGTGTGTGTGTGTGTGTGTGTGTGTTACAGCAAGGAGCCAGTAATGCAGAGAAGTTTGACTATGTGAGTAACAGAAAGTTTAGAGGAAATGGAGGAGCCTGAATGCTGTTCAGAGCACAGAACTGATAGTTCTCTTGATGTTGTAGGTGATGAACTTCATGAAGAAGATGGCAGGAAATGAGTATGTGGGCTTCAGCAACGCTACGTGAGTCTCCGGTTCCTCTCCTTCATTACTGTTATCTGATCATTTCAGCCTCATACAGTAAAGTTCTGTAGAGGAAAAGCTCTAGATTCACTGTGGATAAGGACTGGCAACCCAGTCATCCTGTAGCTGAACCCCCCTCCCCTCCCCCTGAGTGTGGGGCAACTACTTAACACATTCGGCCTGCAACAAACTATTATTCTATCGATACATGTGGTTTTTTTGTCAGGACACTTTTCAGTGTGTGAGTGTGAAGAGATGAACAGGGGGTGTGTTGTGTTTTTCAGCTTTCAGTCTGAGAGAATGTCTGGAGACAGAAACTTTGCTATCGGCTACTATCTGAAGGAGAAGAAGGTAATAAGAACAGTAATAATAATAATAAGTGTGGGTTGTTATTTGCAGTGAAGCTGTTGAATTATCGGTACGGTTCTTCCTCTACAGTGTTTCCCAGAGGGAACTGATATGACCTCCATCCTCGACTTCTACTTCCAGGTCAACTAGCAGTGCATTTATAATCCTTTAATCAGCATGCCATGTTATTGAGAGGAGATTTATTTTATGTGTGTGTGTGTGTGTGTGTGTGTGTGGTGTGTGTAGCTGTGTTCTATAGAGGTGACCAGTGAGAGTGCCAGTGTGATGGCAGCCACTCTGGCCAACGGAGGATTCTGTCCAATCACCGGGGAGCGAGTTCTGAACCCAGAGGCTGTGAGGAACACACTGAGCCTTATGCACTCCTGCGGCATGTATGACTTCTCTGGCCAGTTCGCCTTCCACGTGAGACACACACACACACACACACACACATACACACACACACACACACACACACACACATACACACACACAAGTGTAGAATATAGGACTGTTTTTGTTTTGTTTTTTACCTCAGCTTATATAGTATAACAGCTGGATGGACTACACTTCAGGGTGGTGTGTGTGTGTGTGTGTGTGTGTGTGTGTGTGTGTGTAGGTGGGTTTACCAGCCAAATCCGGTGTGGCTGGTGGTATTTTGTTGGTGGTTCCTAATGTAATGGGGATCATGTGCTGGTCTCCTCCTCTGGACAAACTAGGGAACAGCGTCCGCGGCATCAAGTTCTGCACGGTACCCTGTCTGCCTGTCTCTGTCTGTCTGTCCGTCTTTCTCTGCCTGGCTGTCTCTATTTCTATGTTTTCCTCATGTGTCTCTTGTTTATGTCTCTCTTTCTCTCTTCTTGTATATGGTCATGAACAAAAACACAGAACAAACTTTAGCTGATGTATGTGAAATTAGCTTGTGTGTGTGTGTGTGTGTGTGTGTGTGTGTGTGTGTGTGTGTGTGTAGGATCTGGTGCAGCTGTGCAACTTCCACAACTATGATAATTTACGTCACTTCGCCAAAAAGCTGGATCCTCGCCGAGAGGGTGGAGATGAGCGGGTGAGTGACAGGTCCATTCTCCCATTCCGAGTTGCCTGTTTTGTTTGTATCAAGGCTGGTGTGTGTGTGTGTGTGTGTGTGTGTGTGTGTGTGTGTGTGTGTGTGTGTGTGTGTGTGTGTGTGTTTTCGTAAATCTAATATTTTCTTTTGAATTTCAGGTCAAGTCTGTTATCAATCTGCTGTTTGCTGCCTACACTGGGGACGTATCTGCACTGAGGAGGTACACACACAACACACATAACACACACAGAACACCTGTGTCATTTTTCTTTTTAAGCACTTTCTTATTGTGTGTGTGTGTGTGTGTGTGTGTGTGTGCGCAGGTTCGCTCTGTCCTCGATGGATATGGAACAGAGGGATTATGACTCCAGAACTGCACTCCACGTGGCTGCTGCTGAAGGTATTTATTTTATTGCCCCCTGGTGGCTAGTTGAACTGCACCCATGCTAAAAAAAAAGGAAACTGCTCGTTTATGTTAAAATCGTAACCTAAAGGCACATCTTAGTGATGTGTGTGTGTGTGTGTGTGTGTGTGAATATGTCATATGTAATATATGTGTTTCAGGTCACTCTGAAGTTGTGCGCTTCCTCCTGGAGGCGTGTAAGGTGAACCCTGTACCCAGAGACAGGTACGAGCCGTCAAACCTCTGCTCCTCCTTCAGCTCTATCACTGAGAAGTGTGTAATTGTGTGTGTGTGTGTGTGTGTGTGTAGGTGGGGAAACACCCCCATGGATGAGGCTGTGCACTTCGGTCATCATGATGTAGTGACAATTCTGCAGGATTACCACAACAAGTACAGCCCTCAAGAGAGCAGCAGCACCGGGGACAAGGAGACTGCAGAGAAGAACCTTGATGGCATGCTCTGAGTGTGTGTGTGTGTGTGTGTGTGTGTGTGTGTGTGTGTGAGAAAGATTACTATCTTAGTACAATTTGTGTAGGCATGTGGTAATGTTCAGAAGTGTGTATTTATAATGGATCTTGTTAGGTGTGCGTGTGTGTGTGTGTGTGTGTGTGTACTGCCCCACATCGTGCTCCAGGTATGTAGCCTGAAGGTGACACTCCACACGGTTGCCAGTTTGGTAAAATTCAATATTAATATTATTATTATAAGCGGATTACTGTTTATTTAGGATTAGAAAATGTGTCCAATCTGGCAACCCTGTGAAGACGTTGCACTGTAATCCTATTAGTGCAGTGTGTTATTAATACACACACTCTGTAGAACAACATGTTGTATATTTTATGTGTGTGTGTGTGTGTGTGTGTCAGTGTAAAGCTTCAATATTCCAGGAAATATTTCGTATGTTTTTTTAGAAAGTTGCAGGAACAAAGATTTTGGGCTGCTGTGTTTTATTTGGTGTGTGTGTGTGTGTGTTTTTAGTGAGCGAGCTCAGTACTGAATGCACTAAAGTGAACAGGGTTGAAAGGGTTTTAGGGACCAGACAAACGACCACTAGAGGCAGTCTGAAAGAGAGAAAATTAGATTTGGAAACTTGTTGGTTTATTTATTTATTTATTTATTTATTTATTTATTTATTTATTGAGAGGAAAGAAAAACACACCCTGTAAGTTTCTTTTGAGCCTGAATCCACACACAGCAGGAGATATTAATTAAGTGATAGATCAGTAATGATTATTGATGATTAAAACATGAGGCTTTATCAGTATAAGCAATGCGATTCATAATTATTGGCACCCTGTCTATATATGACCCTAGATGTCATGTAGTACCCGTTCACACTTCAGCACACTTTAGAGCATCATTTATTAGAATTCTATCTCTCATCTCCTCATTTAACTGAGCAGTTGCGAGTGAGGGGCCGTTTTCAGGGGCCCGGCCGTGGTAGCTCGGTGGTGTTGGGAATTGGAGCCCACAATCTTTAACAACAATCCAACACATTAACCAAGTTACCAATACTTTTGGAAAGCACAGTGTATCTTGTGTATCCAGGCTGTGAAATACTGCAGACGTCTGTAAAAAAGTTTTAGTTAAGAAAAAGCAAAGGAAACTAACAAACGTCTGCAGTTCCACCAATCACAGACTGACTTTACCACTGAATGTATAACACTCTCTCTCTCTATATATATATATATATACACACACACACACTGTTCTATATTCTCTCTCTGTATTAAGAACAATAAGCAGATGTTTGTTTGTTTGTATTCTTCCTGTTCTGTTGTTCTAGATAAACAATAAAGGCCGAGCTTTTCACACACACACACACTTTAACTGTGGGCCTTTTTTTCATGCAGTAATGAAGAGACATTTTAAACAATTAATACACAATTATCACACTGGGACATTCTGGTCTGTAACACGACAACAAATGACTGTAACAAAGACACAGAGAAATCAACACAAGCCTGTAGCCCAGTCAAGTGTTCCCTCCTTCTGTCTCACTCTCTCTATTTCTGCCTGTATCTGTGTCTCCCTCTCTCTCTGTCTCACTCTCTCTTTGATCTAAATCCTAACACACAGTTGGATTAAACTTTGGCGAACTGTCTGCATAAACCGGGGAAGAGGAGACGAGACGGTGTCTGGGGGACGTCCCGGTGCCTCTGATTCATTGAAATCTCAAAAGCCTGTAACTGAATGGAACTGGGTGTAAAAGAAGCTTCAGTATCTAATAAATATATGTTTTAGGTATATTTTTCCTGCCTCATCACTTTTCTGTCTATATTAAAGGGTTAAAGAAAAGTGCAGCAGATGGAAAGTACTTTTATATATAAGGTGCAACAAATCCAGTGTGAGGGGGGTGTGACGACCTGCTAAACATCATATACGCTTCTTTCTGTTGTTTTGTAGATGCAGAAGAAATGTGAAGGCGTCTGCGTCCCTTTGCTCCTCACTCATCCGAAAGACCACAGCAGAGCTGCAGACCAGAGAGAACCACAGGAAGGAATGACATCACTACTCTGACTCCGCCCACAATATCACTTATCCTGGTGTGTTTTTATTGCAGTTTAACATTTAGAAAAACTAAAATTCAGCTTTTAACACTGAAAGTTAAAGTGTGGAGTGAAAATCCTTCTCTAACGTTGAACTTCTCTACAACGTGTTTCTTTCCAAAAATATCACAAAGATAGAGAGAGAGGAAGGGGGGGGGGGGGGGGATAACCCTTTATCACGATGAATTATTCCAATGTATTTTGGAATTAATAAGACGCCGGTATGAGGAAAAAAGCCAAATCTGTAGAACATCAACTGTATCTTCACTCATCCTCCTGAAAGAGTTATTAATTAAAAGTCTTTACCTCTCCGAGGTCTCCGGTCAGATCACGAGTCTAAAAAAAATGGTTAAAATGATGTATAACTCAAACAGCTCTGACACACTTACACAATCAAAGCGGCTACAAAACACACACACACTCACACACGCACACGTGTGTATAAATGTACACATGTAAGTTTTGCTATAAAATAAAAGGTTTGTTCAGGAAGGAGTAAGATGATGCAATAATATCGTGATAAAAGGCGGAGACAAAGCAAGGCGTGAATGATGCTGCGTGATGTCATGTGATGCGGGACTCACCATGCGCTCCAGCTCTCCATACACCTCAGGTGACAGCGGCATAATGTCCTCGTTATACTCCAGCGGTTTCCTGTGGACACACAAACACACTTATCTTACGTCGCGGTTGTCTTACCCTAGAGAATGCGTGAGGGCAGAGACCAGAGACCAAAGTGATGTCATGTTCCAAGTTACAGCGGGGACAGAAATCAGACTGGCCTGCTAGATGTTTTGATGAAATGTCCTGTAATATGTTGATGTTTAAAGGAAGTGTTTTAATGGAATTGGTAATTACTGTTCATGCTGTGAGTGGCTGTGAGGACTCGACATCATGTGGTGCTGAGGAGACCAGCCCAGGTTCCTGTCTGGGAATTCACTCTTCAGCTGGCGTTTTCTTTGGTTTTCCCTAGTTGGAAGTTGGAGATTTTAGTAGTCATTTTATTAATTTATATAATTAATATGATTTTAAAAAATTTACAGAATTAAACAAAACCTTAATTAACACTGAGGTGATGATGGACTACAAACTTAACAATAACTAGGTGGCACCATGCACTTTCCGTTAGACAGACAGAGAGAGAGAGAGAGAGAGAGAGAGAGAGAGAGAGAGAGAGAGGGGGACTGAGACAGACAGACAGAGAGAGAGACAGAGAATGTGAAGTAAAGCAGCTGCAGCAATGATTCAATTACACATTTTGACTCACAAAATGAGTCGATTCATTAGTTTGTAAAGCTAAATTTAATGTCTAAAAAAAATGTGTGTGTGTGTGTGTGTGTGTGTGTGTGTTACTCACATTTCAGAGACTGAGATGAGTGTGGTTCTGATATAATCGTCTGATTTCTTGTCCACGTCCATTGGCTCGTGTTCTGCATAAAGACAGTTTATTCCAGGAGCAGAAACATTAGGAAATCTTAATATTTTTCTAATCTAATGTAAAACTGACATTATCAGATTTAAAGTCTGATCACAGTAATGAACTGCGTGCTGATATTCCTCTGACTTTACTCTGGATTTACTCTGGATATACTCAGTGGTTCAGATTTTAAACAGCTGATCCTAAGATTGTGGGTTACATTTCCAGCATCACCACCCAGCTGTCCCTGTCGGGCCCCTGAGCGAGGCCCTCAGCCCTCTGCTCCAGGGTCCTCTACTCTGTCCCGCTCTACTGTAACCCCCAATACTGACGTCTGAACCCAACAGGACGTGTTTTTTATTCTGCAGTGTGTGTAAGGGGTTTTGGTCGCGTCCTTACTGTCGCTTGGTTTGGAGTAATATTTGCAGAAGGCGTCGTCTTTGGGTGTGTTGGGAAACAGGAAGCGCAGCGGGTCCTCAGGAACGTTCTCAGCTGCCATCACTCTGTAGTTCCTGATGATGTCGGCCAGAGAAACAGCTGAGAGCTCTCTCTTGGTGTAGGGCTCGACCGAGCGCACCTGTGGCTCACCTGAACACACACACACACAGTTCTACAGCTCCTCTGTCATGATCATCACACACATATGTACATGCAGCACTTGGCGCGGCTCACCGGTAGGAGTGTGTTCCACCCAGCTGAAAGTGATGGCTCCGTCTCGGTTACTCTCACTGAAGCGCAGCAGGAAAGTTCCAGGAGATTTATCGCTGAGCAGTGCTTTGGTGCGCTCCTTAGTCACAAATCCCATAATGCACCTGTTTTAGACAAAAAAAGAGGAAGTGATGCCGTTGTATTTATTCTTACTGATGATCTCAGGAGGTTGATTCTTTCTTTACCCATCATCCCACAGGCTGAGGAGATGTCGCTTGATCAGGTCCAGAATTCCTTCAATCCACAACCAGAAGGTGAAATTCTTCTCACTGCCTCCCTGCAGAAACGAGTATTATTCTAGTTATAACAAATTAATTCTTATAATAAACATCAGGATCATAAAAAACCCTTTAAAATGTTTGTGCTGTTCGTACCTTACAGAATTTATTCCAGGGAATCTGAGCCTCCGAGTCTTTGGATGCTTTTGGACCTTCAGGGTGAAAGCAGAAACATTTGTCTCTGTGTGTGTGTGTGTGTGTGTGTGTGTGTGTGTGTGTGTGTGTGTGTGCGTGCGTGTGTGATATGAGTGTGAGGGAAAAAGGGTTCTGATCTGTCCATGCTTCCCAGTGTACTTTACTTACCCAGCAGTTTGTGTCCCAGCATGCTTAGCTGCTCTGCATTCAGGCCTCTTTTGGTGATGGAGGAGAACTGCGCACTCAGCACCTCTGACAGCTGACCCCAACTCACCGACGGCGGGTTCACAAAGAATGACAGGTTCTGATCCGACCAAAAGAAAAGAATAAACGCTCAAGAGAATTTTCAGAACGGAGAACATTCATCATTACGTGCAACAAGAATTCCAGGCCTGCCTTGGGGTCAGAGGTCACCATGTTGTACCAAAGGATTGAGGCCCAACCACATGGCAGCTGGCTGACGTTGGAGATGACCACAATAGGCAGAGACGTCGTCTGACATGAAAGAATAACAGTATTATTCAAGAGTGAATTCTAACCCATCAGCCAGCCAGAGTTCATTAAACAGGTGCGATTTCGGAGGTGTAAAATAGGGAATCCGGATTTCATGACAGTGTTATTAGTGAGGTGATAATAACATTTTGCCTTTAATACTGTAAAAGTGTTGTTCCTTCATCTGTCCACTAGGTGGCAATAGGCGCTTCTTTTTTTTTTACTGCAGACAGAGAAGGCGTGAACAAACGCAGTTGCATTCATTCATTCTGATTCGACTCATCGAAAGGAGTCGATTCTATCAGCTCCGAACAGGAACGGAACATCACCCAATTACCGCGAAAGTTTAGACCTTTTAAAGCAAATATTATCTTAAAGCTTAAAAGACTTTTTTTTTTAATTAAAAACATTAATTGTTTTACTGTTTACTATAAAAAGGGAAAACCAGTCGGTTCTAAAAGTTTTTCCAAAAGAACCGATTCAGAGATCAGACTCGCCTGTGAGGCGTTAGCCTGTTAGCTTCAGAGGTTTTTAATGACTTTTTGTTGTTTAGACGAAAATGTTTAATGGTAAATATATAAAGATCTCTAAATATTTTACCAACATAATCAATTAGAATATTAATATTATTAAAGTCCCGTTTTTTCAGCGCCTCATTTAATTTTTGGTCCCTGAGAGAATTCAATACCTTCAGTGACCTTTAATACAGACCAACAAAGAGAAGCGTGAATTACCCGATAAAGAACTTTATTTCAGTACAGAGAGAAAATAAAATAAAAATACTGTATTTACTTATAAAGAACTGTATTTTTATAGGTATTTTTACTCACCTCAAAGTTGATGACTAGTCCTGACCAGCAGAGTTCCGCCTCAAAGGTGAAAGAGTGGAGCTCCTCTGTGACGATGAGGGGCCCCTTGACACACACACACACACACACACTTTCCTGTTACACGTAAATGCATTCAGTGCGTGATTAGTCTGAGTTTGAGGTTCTGAGGTTCTGAGTGTCAGAAAATGATGACGATGTGAGTCGTTACCTCGTTGGTCCGGTTTCCTGCCACCTTCTGCTCCTTCAGTTGCTGTTTAATTAAAAAAAAAGGAAAGATATTTATAAAAACGGCTCATTTCTGGGATAAAAACCGTGTGTAGTGTTGAATTCTTCACCAGGTGTCTGAATTCGGCAGCCATCCCGATGGACTCCTCCATGTTCATCACCTTCATGTTGGTCCCGAGGATGTTAAACTTCCGGAACCTGGAGACGGAGGTGGATTAACATCAGATGAAATGATGGACAGGTGAGTGTGTGTTTCAGGTACTGGGTTAAGAATTGTATTTAGATACGTGCCACAAACATAAACCACACACTGCCAATAATAACACAATGTTAATAAACAGCGTTCATTTTAGCGATTATATAAGTATAAGCGTGTTTCTGATGTTACAGGAAGATTCTTACCCTTTCCTCTTCTCCGTCACGTCTCTGAAACAACAGAAGTTCATAAATAATTATACAGTAAAGCTATTAAAACCGCAGATTAATTAATGTGTTGGACACTTTATTCTGGCTCTGGTGTGGTGGGTGTGGCTTAATATTCTAATGAGCACTGCATGGGTGACACAGGGTCTCTCATACACAGCCGTTGTTCTGCTGGTTAGATTAACTCGTTAGTCTTTATTTAATGAGTTTAACACTGGACTCACTTATCCAGGTGCACCTTTACTCGCACTGTGTGGTTAAATTCTGGAAGTTTCACCAGTAATCTGAAAAGCAGCAGGGAGACACCAGGAGACTTTAGGAGACATCATTAAAATTTCCCATTATAGTAATTGTGTGTGTGTGTGTGTGTGTGTGTGTGTGTGTGTGTGTGTGTGTGTGTGTGTGTGTTTTATACCTGACTTTGAGCGTAAACAGAACACCAGTCTTTAACACCAGTGGCCTCTGCAGTTGCGTCGGCATACACGGCTGTCTCTCCACAACCATAGAGCTACAACACACACACACACACACACAGTATACATAACCAAAATAACTAACTGGCTCCAGTGAATTGGGGACACCTGGAGAATCAGGTGATTTGGAAATACTTTGAAAGTTGCCTGAGGTTTATTGGGATTATCCGTCTCAGGTGTAACAGGGACACAGATTTCTTGGATAGGGAAGATAGGAACACCTGTAAAGCTGGTCAAAACGCTTCAGAAACACCTGGATACAAGATAGTAAACTGGGTTTCTTTGTGGACATCTGAATAGCGGTCTTTGGTCCACTGTAAACATCTGGACATTACAGGAATGACTGAACAGTTAGAAAAGGCTGATGAAGTGTAAAGCCTCACTTGGTGATCAGGGTTTTAAGCTGTGCCAGTGCCCGCTCCTCCAGAGACCCCCGGCTTAGTGTGATAGGGTCCTGGGGGTAAGAGTATTTCTGCTCCAGCTCCAAAAGTTTCTTTAACTGCTGATGAACCTGCAGTAGACACTCCCCCAGAGCTGTAAACCTGAACACAAACAGAGAGTATTAACAATGTCACAGTTCAACCTCTTTAAGTGCACGGTTACTGTGGGACATCCAAAAAAACAAGCGATCCATCACAACAGGCTGAAGTCCTCTAAAGGAGGTGAGTAACTTCGTCCGACATTGTGCAAAACATAGTTGCAAAATTGGTACCATATGCCCTAGGGCTAAAACATTTTCTGCCTTAGCTGGTACCTCTTTACAAAGGACATCTGTCCCAGCTGTTCTAGAATGTGTTGAGGCAGAACTGAAGTTTATTAACCGCATGCATACTCAGCTCAGGTGTGGCGGTATTATCTTTTAGAAGCTGCTGGCCATCATTGGCTGGGAGAGAATAGCTGGGGTAAATAGCTCAGGTGCACTGGATAAGGGACTCGGGTGGAATGCAAACAATCCAGAAGCTTTAAGAACACTTTAAAACCAGGTTACAGGTTGTCTGGTGCAGGTGTGTTGGAAATAACCAGATATTTAGCTTTGCTGTTCTACCAAGTACATGAATTTTGAGATGTTTTGGTAACGTTAACAAAGTTGCAAGTAGTTCAGTATCCGTCTTAGCACTTATGGAGATCTAAATGCAGTTTATATTTACAAACTGAACAATCAAGAATACGGGTTCCTTAATTACCCGACCCGGGTGTGTTGCACTATCTGGGGTATTAATCTGGTGTCTTACCAGTTCTGCAGCTGATCGAGGCAGACGTTGGCGAGCTGTCCAATGCAGGACATTTGCTGGCGTCGTTTCCATTCCAGCAGCTCCACTGAGATTAACTCATACTCCAGCTGCTCCACCAGATTTAGCACCTCGGACATTTGACCCACCACCCCCTACGCACACACACACACACACACACACACATCCACAATAGTAATAATAACAACTAACTACTAACAGAAACTAATGGTGGAACTCAATAGCGTAGCCCAACACAGTGAAGTAATTTTGGGAACTTAAAACGGGAGTATAATATTTTAAATGTGGTAATGAAAGCACTTGAAAACTGTCTCACCCCTCTCATTTTGTTGAGTTTCACAAACATGGCTTTAAGGTAGAGTTTTTCACGATTAAGCTCCTCCCTCGAGATTGTTCCATTTAACTCCTCTGTGAAGTCAAGACAATGACAGTGTTTTCAGTTGTTTCCTTAGCGAGAAGAACGTTCTGTAACCCTGAAAAAGCCCCATTTGGAACACAGAACTCGTCTTTGCGTGCGCTTCCTGTCAGTCATTTTACAGACACTCTTCTGGCCACTATTGATCCTGGGGGCGGAGCTAAAATAAAATGTTGGAAAACCAGATGTTGTGTAATTTAGCTAGAAGATACCATGATTCTGCAAAGTCTTGCTCTTAAAGTCGTGTTCGTCCTGCAAGTCCTCCAGGTTCTTTATGTTCTGCTCCGTTTCCTGGTTTACCAAAAAAATAAATGAATAAAAATAATCGTGTTGCCGCAAACGTTACGCATAATACAGGTGAAAAACGTCATCGCATCATAAAATGTAACGTCCAATCATGTTTAAGAAAAGGTGGATGAGAAAACAGTCGTTCTCTTGAATTGAACACATTAAACTTCACTCTCCCTCCTATTCATTTAAGTGTTTTGTTAATGAGAAAAGAAGGAACGATCAGATCAATTAGTGGTTTGTGTTACTGGTTTGGATAAATGTCTGGTCTGGTCTGGTCTGGTCTGGTCCTCACCTGAACTTTGGTCTTGATGTCCTTCACCTTGCTGTCCAGCTCTCTCTGTTTTTCGAACATCATGTCACTCTGAGCGTTATGCATCGAGTTCTGAATGGAACACAACACACCTTTAAATACACCACCTGCCTCCAGTCTGCCCATTTCCCGGGACCCTCCCAACACACCACACACTCATGAGGTGTTTGATTAATGAAACCGGAGGATTTTTTTAACGTCTGTATTTTGTTCAGTTTCTCACCTCAGAGATTTGAGCAGCTGCTAGAATCTTCCTCTCCTCGGTCAGGTTCTTGCTGATGATCATGGCCATAGAGACCGGGTTGTCCCCAAACAGAGTCTGAATCATAAACACAGCTGAAAAGATCAGTGTGTGTGTGTGTGTGTGTGTGTTTGAGAGAACACTGCAGTATAGGGAACAGGGAAGTGAGGCATGCGGATGTGTGTGCTGCAGACCTGCAGGTTGCGTTTAATCTTGCGGATGTTGTGCTGATTCAGGAAGTCCTTCTCCATGGCAAAGCGGCTGTGCTGGTGATCCAGCTGGGTCAAAAGGTCATGAAAGCGAACCCGGGCCAATGATTCGTTCTCCACATTAGCTACATGTTCCCTGCGAGTGGAATAAGCAACTAAAAGTGATCAGGTGATCTACTGAAATCTATTTTCTGTAGATGGTCTTTGTTTCCTGTCTACCTGTGAGTTTATTTATTCCATTTCCACTTCCTTGTTGTTTATATACATTGACTTGTACAATGCAGAAAAAAACACATGCAGATTTATCACACTCAATTATAGTGTAAGTTACACTGTTCACTACTGTTCACACTCCTGTCTTTGGAGGACAGGGGTGTGTTTATTTATAGACATTACTAATCTGAGACTCTAACCCTGGCGCAGAACGTTTCTCTTCTCTAATGACTCCCACTGTAAATCACCCGAGGGCATGAACACATCCTCACCAGTCATGACTCTCGATCCAGGTACCGAGGTACTGGCGTATGGCCATGGGAAGTTATCATCATACAGCTGGTCCACCTGTTCCAGGAAGGTGGAATCAAGCTGCTGCAGCTCCTGCCACTGACTCATCTTGGAGGTTCACCTCGCTGGGAGACCAATCCAGAGTTGGCTGCAGACACTGAAAATAGCAGATGGTTTTGAGGACACAGCACTGAGGGATTCAGCAGTGAATTGAGAAAGCTAGACTAACTCAGGTGGACATGCTGATGAAAAGCGTCTGAGAAAGAGAAGGAAGAGACGGCAAGTGTTGCTCAGTTTGAGTCTGATTCCATGATTGGTGGATTGGATCAATATCAGAAGGAGCAGGTGTTCAGGAGTGTAGTTACACTGATTATGGCTTTGGACTGCTGCTTGGAAAGATCCCGAGTTCAATTCCCAACACCACCAATCAGCCACCACTGGGCCCCCGAGCAAGGCCCTTAAGTCACTCTGCATCAGGACGGCAAATGGCATAAATGTAAACGAGGAACTTTGACAAACACTTGAATTATATTAACAGTTCTGGAATTTGGCAGTTGCTGCTTGGTGGTGGTGGGAATTGAACCCACAATCTTACGATCGGCAGTTTAATAACTGAGCTACCAGTTCCTCAGTCTGAAGCGCGTGTGTGTGTGAGCGGGCGCGTAAATTGCTCGAGGGGAAACTATCGAACCCACACCGGTTTGATCAGCAGTCTGACAGCTTAAACCCTGAGCTACCAGTTAAATATCGGCGCTGGGAGTTATGCTGTTATATTGTAACTTTAACCCTGATGGTTTCCTCCATGTTGTTAGTGTCAGTATAAACGGTTAAGTCACTGCCGGTCTGTTTCCCAGAATGCACTGCGATGTTCTGGACTAGATGACCGGTACCAGCGCAGCGCGAGCCCAATTTAACCGCTTATAATCAATAACAACGTTACTTCCGGCTTCGCCAACACAAACACCCTGCTGTTGTTTACAGTGACATCAGCACGCGAGCGCTTTTACACTCACCGCCCCAGTAGCGTACAGACTTCCGGTCTCGCGCTCCGCTCGTTCCGTTCCCACTCCGGGTC
Source organism: Bagarius yarrelli (assembly GCA_005784505.1). Lineage (NCBI taxonomy): Eukaryota > Metazoa > Chordata > Actinopteri > Siluriformes > Sisoridae > Bagarius > Bagarius yarrelli. The sequence goes on from VCAZ01000325.1 coordinate 105,409, forward strand.
TCGCGCTCGATGTGGAACTAATAACTAAAAATCACATGTAACGCTGCGGAGCCCCGAGGCGCGCGCCTGTCCCCCTATTCAGAGCAGGAGTAACGACTCGCGCAACTTACGCGTCTTACCGGAATCAACCAATCACAACGCGATGTCGAAACATCGCTCTATGCATGAGCCAATCACAGCCTAGGAAGGAAAGGGGCGTTTCGCTGGAAAGGCCCAGCGATGTAATCACGTGGTTTTCGAGAAACTGAAACTTATGTGTTCGTGCCGTTTTTCCGGGAGAAAACTAACTAAGATAACAAATTTTTACACATTAAATTTTCCTTTTTTGTAAAAACTTTTAAGCAGTAAACAGTTAATTACTTTGGAACTATTTTATGATTTCATTAAAGTATTTCCATCCTGAAATATATTATTGCACTATAATTCATCCTTATGACGTTTTTAGTTCAGTAACGAGTAACGATCAAGTTTCAGCACTTTATAGGGGCACTTTACTTATTCACTATTCACTTTATTCACCTATTCACTTCATTTTCTTATTCACTTATTCACTTATTCATTGTATTCACTTATTCACTTTATTCACTTACTTCAGGCTCACTGTTGGACGTTGTGCATTAATGTTACCTAGGGTCGGATTATTAATAGAATTGTACTGATTATTAATAAGAGGTCGGTTAAATAAGTACATCTAACTGATGAAAATGTAGTGATGAGCAAACGGACTGCAGAATAGTTCCCACCCGTCCCCTGTAGAACATCCTGTAATGTCAGAACCAGCACAACTAGCCCTTAAACTAGCACAATCATTCACTCAGCTGTTGTTTTTTTTTCACTATTTGGGTTATTAGTTGTAATTGATAATTACATTATTTTATTTTCTGTTATGAAGATTTAAATGATGATCAGCGCACACACACACACACACACACACACACACACACAATCAACTGGATATAAAAATATCAACTTAACATTTAGTCTACACTACATATTTACAGTGAACATTTATTAGTTTTCAATGCCATCTTACAAAATAAGAGAGGACTTTTATTATTATTAGAAAATCATAATGACTAAAAACAAAACAGCAGAGTGAAATTAGTTTTTTCGTATATGCCATCTTAGTAAGTTGGGGGTCAGAGCTCAGGGTCAGATATGATACCGCGCCCCTGGAGCAGGAAGGGATAAGGGTCTTACTCAAGGACCCAAAAGTGGCTCGTGGTGGTGGTGGGGTTCGAACCTTGCTCCTCCTGATCAACAACTCAGCACCTTAACCATTTGAGAGAGTCAACCATCCAGAGTTACGGGCACCACACAAGACTCTAGAGGAAACGAGTTTTGTTTGCAGGTTGTAAAACCTGGCATATGTGTTGGGAGTAGCCCAACCTGCAGCCCTGCATATGTCTGCTAGTGAGGCTCCATTCGCCAGGGCTGTTGCGGCGGCCATCCCCCTAGTGAAGTGAGCTCTCACCCTCAGGGCGCAGGGTAAACCCCTGGCCTGGTAAACCTCGAGGATTGCGCCTCCCTTCGCCGCCCTGCATAGCAGACAAAGAGCTCATCAGAGCGTCTGAAGCTCTGAGTGCGGTCTAGGTACATCCGGAGGGCTCGCACCGGACACAACAAGAGCAGGTCAGGATTCCCCTGTTGAGGGGGAATAGCTTGCAAGATCACCACCTGATCCCTGAAGGGAGTGATGGGTACCTTGGGCATGTATCCCGGCCTAGGCTTCCAGACCAAACTCTAAGCACGCCTCGTTGACAGAGAGGGCTTGGAGGTCATCCACCCTATTAATCGAGGTGAGTGCAGTGAGGAGAGCCGTCTTCCAGGGGAGAGCTCTAAGTTCCACAGGCTGCAAGGGCTCGAATGGGTCTCTCTGTAAAACCTGTAGGACCACAGAGAGATCCCAAGAGGGAATAAGGCGTGGTGCCAGAGGGGGCAGCCTCCTGCAGCCTTTGAGGAACCTGACCACCAGCTCGTGTCTCCCCACCGATTTTCCCCCTGAGGTGTCATGGTAAGCCGCGATGGCAGCCACATACACCTTAATGGTGGAGGTGGAAAGGTTTCCTCCAAACCCTGCTTGAAGGAAGGAGAGTATTGGCCCAATACCCATGGGAAGTACACCAGTCAACGAACACAATGCCACGCACACACGCCTCATGGAGGGGGCTCTAACCTGAATGATGGTATTTACCACTGCGGGTGATGATCTCTTAGATCCTCCTGGTCCTGTCCAGAGACCACACATGGATGTTTCAGAGATCTGGGTGTATGTGCTAGAGCAGAAGGTCCCACCCCAGAGGAATCGGCCAGGGAGGAGTCACTGCCAACAGGACCAGCTCGGAGAACCAGGTCCTGTTGGGCCAGTAAGGCGCCACAAGCAGGAGGTGCTCCTGGTCCTCACTGACCTTGCACAGAACCTGTGCAATGAGGCTCACTGGGGGGAAAAGCGTACTTGCGCAATTTTTTGGGCCAGCTGTGTGCCAGTGCGTCCGTGCCAAGGATTGCCTTGGTCAGCATCACTGGGAACCTATGAAGGGCCTGGTTCAGCCTCCTTATATCCAGGATAGGCCTGCCCCCCCCTTCCTGGGTACAATGAAGTAGGGGCTATAAAACCCCTGCTTCATCTCGGTTCTGGGGACAGACTTAATTTTGTCCTTCCAGAGGAGGGTTCCAGATACCTTGGTAGCGGTTCCCGCAAAAACGCACTCGGAGTACCTCGGGTGGGATCTGACTGACGCCCGGCCCCCGAAGAGGTCTGCTCAGCAGAGTCATCAGCCTGATGGGAAGTGCCTCGCAAGCAGGGCATGAGCCATCAATGAACGCTATTGCTGCATGAGCGGGGCCTATGCACAGAAAACAGTGCTTGTGTTGGTCATCAAACGAGATGAGCTGACCGCACCCAGAAACACCCAGGTATTCGGGCTCCCAAAATGTGACCCCTAGTGTCGTCACTCAACACAACATCGGAGTGAACGACAAATAGGAAATTTTTGTTTAAAGTTTACTAAAGTTTATTAACACCTCATTAAAGTTTATCAACATCTCACTAATGTTTATGGTTGTATTTTTTTCCACCTTAAATAATGCATGTACATAAACATATATTTTAAATGAGCTTTAAAAGAGGTGGAAAATAAAGACCAAGTTTAACTGTAACAGAAAAATCGTGTGTGTGTGTGTTTGAGATGTGATTGTAAATGACAGGTGATGTGATGTTGATGTCCATCACAGGACTGAGATTGACTTTTCTTGTTTTGTTCTTTTTAATCTGTTCTATATAATTAGAACTGAGAGACTTTGGAGGAGACGGGATGAGTAATTTTTACTTGAGGACAGATTTTGGATACTGGACACACCTCTGTATTCTGGTGGCAGATAAAAACATGCTTTATTGAATTCCTAACACAATGAAACAGTTTAACTTCACTTATCAAATCATTAGATCATCAGGGAATTGATGTACACACACTAAAAACAAGGAAATTAGTTTGGTAGTTTGGTAGTAGTTATGTTTTGGGCGGGGCTTTACAATGATTAGTTTACTTTGTAAAGTCACATGTTGGAGCAGAATGCACAGGATTGGATAAACTTGCTTTAATAATCAATTTTAGAGATCAGGAAACCCTGGAGGAACTAAACAATGCTCCTGATTTATTTTTTCACTTTTCAACATGACCACTATAACACACACACACACACACACACACACACACACACACACACACACACACACACACACACACGCAGATCTCGGTGTTCTGCTTTCTCTTTCTTTGGGAAACTGAAATCTTTTTACATTCCACCAATAATCCGGTGTCTGTCTTCAGCAGATTCACTCTGAGGGGTGAAAGAGGGGAGAAGAAACTGTTATGTTTATTTTTTTATATAAATAGTGAGGATGTTGCACATCTGGTCCACTGCTGTCTACGCAGAAATCACATTCTGGACAGAAGTCTCAGACATCTCTCCAGTAGACGGTCTCCACCTCAGACAGCGGTTCATTCTCTAAGAACGAATCCCACAATGTGAGAGCAGGACCATCTGTCTGTCCTCTCACTGTCCTCAAACTGAGGGTAAAGAATCGCTCTGATTACATCCCAGCAGGATCTCACCCACAAACATCACCGCAGGGTTATTTATCTAAAGAGCCGGAGTCAGCTCCACAGGACCCACTGGGTCAACGGGGACATTCAGGACGGGTTAGAGGAGGACACAGTGCTTTAAAGTTATAAACAACTCTGTCCATTTTCACTCTCATATCTCACTGTCTCACTCGCACCCTCTCATAAACTCTCTACAAACAATGTCACCCTTTACATACACACACAAACACTCTTACAAACGATCTCACCCTATCTTTCACTCCAATACACACACACACACCAGTACACACTAACACAATCTGTCTCACTCTCACACACACACATTAACACACACACACACAGTAGGTGTCACCCTCTCTCACACACTCACTTACTTAAACACACTAACACTCTCACAAACACTTAGTCTCACAATCACTCACACAATCTCACACTCACTCTTAAACTCACACACTTTACACACTCCCACACACTCTCACAGACAATTATTCTCACACACTCTTAAAGACTCACTCTCAGACACACACTCTCTTAGATACACTCTTCCCTACACTCACTCTCTCTCCCACACTCTGACACACTCTCACACACTCTCACACTCACTCACTCATTCTCACACACTCACACACTCTCACAAACACTCACTCTCAAACTCACTCTCTCCCTAAAACACAATTGTACACTCTTTTACACAGCAACAAACACTCACTCTCACTCACTCACTCACTCACCCTCTCTTAAACATACTCTCACACTCTCTCACAGACTTACTCTCCAACACTCTCTCACACACTCGCTCTCACACGCTCTTACACTCTCTCGATCATTATAAAATGCTTTCTTCCTCCTGGTCCTGACACACACCCAGCTGAAATTACTCCTTCTGGTCAGAAACCCTTTAGCTGCCTTAAGTCTATTACCTTAACCACTGAACTACCACTTCCCCAGTTAACTAAGAAATTCTATAATGGTAGGCCAAAGGTGCACCACAAAAAAAATCCAATTTTCAGCATTTCTCTACAAACTGGTTCTTCAGTGGGTACGACAAGAGCTAAACTGTTCTTTTAGCTCCTGTCTTCTAAAGTCTTCAGCGTCCAAGCTTTCATAACAGTCGAGCCATAACCTGCCGTTTCCCAGCATCTTTAGGACAGAGGAGTTTTGGTGCTTTTTGATGGTTCCTTGGTAGCTTTATACGACTGGAACGAGGGAGTGTGGTGAGTGTTTACAACATGAGTAATATTTACATGTGAGAACAGGAAGTGATTTGTTGTGCAGATATTCCATGTCATGACGTGTAATAGGACCTTAATGGTGATGAAACAGAATTCCTCTACGCTCCCAAAAAAGCTGTATTTTCTATAAGAAGTGTTCTTAACGCCTACTGAGACAGGACACCGGAATCCCGGCACCGCGGCGTCTCAAGAGCAGCCACACAGATCCACCACCATGGATGGGATCTTGCCGTAAATGATCTGCTCTCTGTGGTTGAAGTAGAGCATGTTGATGGGAGACATTTTGGTGGGTGTGCAGCAGGGTCCAGCCGTACCACGCGGGTTGGCCTTGTTCACCAGGTGCGTGTGTGGGAACTTCTGCAGGTGAACCTGCTCGCACTCGCCCGAGCAATAGTTGGCCTTGTAGCGCTTTGGCGCGATGATCCAGTCCCAGCCGAAGTCCTCAAAGTCCACAGTGAGCGGGTAACGGCAGCAGCGAGATTCAGAGGAGCGCTCGTTGCAGTCCAGACCGGATTCCCGTCGGAAGCGCCTCAACACCTCTGTGATTTTGACCTCTAGAAATGGTTGCTGGAAAAATGGATGAAAACAATGATGTGATGTTAAAATATAGTTAGAGCCACAATAAAGAGTTGCTGTTGTCACCTGCTGTCACTTATGGTGGTGTCACAGGCTACCTAAATTACACAGACCCTAGCATAGTTTGAGGGGATTCCTCTGGCTCAGGTGGTCTGCCAGTTCTTCAGTTCCTGAATTACAATGTTCTTTCCTAACTTTACTTGGCTACAGTTTGACTTGCTAGCTAGAATAGGGTTCTACATTAAACCTAGCAGGTGTTTTCTCTGGGCTGTGTGATTTAAAACACAACTCAGACACAAGTTCAACTTAAAAACACGATAACAATCACACATTTGACCAAAAAATTGAGTTATCCTTACAAACATTTAGGGTAATTTTTTGGTTAGCACTGCATAATTCTCAGGGATCGCCATAGTACCGAAGATGTAGTGCAATTAACTTACAAGCCCCTCCTCCCCCGAGGTCACGCTCAGGACTTTCCCCAGATTGTCTAAGGCTTTAATCTCGATGCTAAGGTTCCTCTCAGGTTGTTCCTTTAGCCAGGACTGCAGCAGCTGCTTCATATCGACACTCTGCCACCGGTCGGTCTGTCCGTCAACGTCGATCCTCAGGGAGAGAATTTTGGAGAGAGTCACGAAGACACTGGTGACCTCTTCATTTAGACGCAGATGGATCCACAGCTGAGCTTTTACAATGTTGTCCGGTAGAATCTTTGAGCTGAGCGAGAACGAGCAGCACCGCCGCACCAAACCTGCCTGAGACCAGCTTTCTGCTGAAACCAGAAAAACAATGAATTGAATTTTGAAAGATTTCTAATCTTCCTTATGCTGTTTTTTTTTTTTATCTTAATACACTAATAATAATTCGATATGTTTATATTTATAACGTTTTCTATTAATCCAGCCATTAGTTCATTTTCTGCCTAATGCTAATTGCTGTTCATTCATCTATAGCTAGTTCATTTCCGGTCGGGTGCGTAAGAAAGCGCGCTTACGTTCCGTCGCCATGGTGATGATGGTCTCAGTGCTGGCCTCCTCGCGCTCCTCTGCCTCCCCGTAATCCTCGCCCGTGCTGCTGTTCTGCCTCTCGTAACGGCTGAGCAGCTCGAGTAGCGGCGGCGCTCTTGGCACGAGCTGCCGCGCGGCGTCCCTGGTGAGATTTGGCGCGCGCTCGAGGCGCAGCGCGCTCAGGATCTGTGAGCGGATGGAGTGAAGGCGCAGCAGTTTACTCTGCTGTCGGGACTCGCACGCGGCTGAGCACTGGCTGCTATCCTCGGTCACCGCGGGGCGCAGCGTCGAGCTCGAGCTCTGACCCTCCGGTCCCAAAACACTGAACACACCGATCAGAAACACGATAAGAAGCGTCATCCCGGATGTTAAGTGTGTGTGCTCGCGCGCCGAATCGCCTGTTTTTCTGCGCTGCTCTGTGGAGGAGCGCGCGAGTTTTATTCCTACATACCCTGCTGTGTGCACGAGACAGGATTGGCTCCGGGACATGCATGATATCAAAACACACCGGAGAGGGAGGGGATGTTACCCAACATCTGTCTGTCTGACCTTATATATGTCTGTCTGTCTGTCTGTCAATCAGTGCAAAAGTTTACACCCCCTGTGTGGTGTTAACATTATGCTGGATTAATGAGTTTACTTTATTGGGGTGTGAAAACTTTGGATTTCTTGTCTGAGGTCCGGGTTGCCATGTTTACTAATAATCCGCGAGTGAAGCTCAGACTCAGGGTTTCAGATGACTTTATTAAACAGTGTGTTTACAATCATTAATGACCATAAAGTACAGCATTGTGTGTCAGACATGTCCACACACACACGTGTATGTGTGTGTGTATGTGTGTATTCAGTGGCGTTTTCACGCGTTGTCCAGAACTTCTTTAACACTCTCTGTGGCTTGCTTTAACAGTGCAGACGCTCTCTCTTCCATCTGAAATCAAAACACTGTTAATTAGGAGCTGACACACAGGTGTGTGTGTGTGCGTGTGTGTGTGTGTGTGTGTGTGTGTGTAACTCACTGTGCTTTTGAATGTCTCATCAGTGATGTCTTTAAGGTTGATGATGATGTTGAAGTAAGCCCCAAACACTGCCGTCTCCAGGGCTTTAGCTGCTACCTACACACACCACACACACACACACACACACACACACACACACAAACAGAATACAAACCTTAATCAACATTCAGATATACACATCTTTTCCACTACTGTTTTCTTCTTCTTCCTTATATTTTTCTTATTTACTCGTCTTTTTTCTAATTACCCCCCTCTGTCCTTCCCCCACTCCCCCCTCTCTCTCGTCCCCCTCTCTCTCTGTCTCTCTCTTTCTCCCCCCCTCCCCCCCTCTCACCTGTAGATCTGATTTGCGCAGGTCGGGTTGCTGTACTTTATCATGTCCTTCATTATTGGCCACAGCAGTGTCACTCTCTCAGCCAGACACATGGGCACACTGACTGCTTTCTTCAGTCCGGCCTGCATGGCTTCATGTCTCCTAACACACACACACACACACACACAGATGGAAGATTTTATAATTGTTATTTTTATTTATTGATGGTTTTGGTAATAATCAGATAAATTTGTAGAGATTGTTTTTGTTACCTCTCGATTTCCTCCGCTGTGTTTTTGGGCAGTTTCAGCGCCGCCTTAAAGGCATTAATCCATTATTAATGATCAACTGTCATCACTTCTACACTGTGTGTGTGTGTGTGTGTGTGTGTGTGTGTGTGTGTGTGTGTGTGTGTGTACCATGTAGCTGTTGAAGGCAGTCGAATCAGCATCCACAGTCAGCAGCAGCTCATTCATGGCTTGGTGGAAAGGAGGGATGAGTCTCCGCATCACACCATCCAGGGCCTCAAACTGCTTCTTACCGTAAGTCATCTGTCCCACCATACAGCCCAGAGCCGCACCCTGACACACAGAGAGAGAGAGAGAGAGAGAGAGAGAGAAGAGAGAGGAGAGAAGAGAGAGAGGAGAAATAGAGAGAGAGAATAGAGAAAGAGAAAGAGAATAGAGAGAGAGAGAGAGAATAGAGGAAGAGAGAAGAGAGAAGAGCGAGATAGAGAGAGAGAGAGAGAAGAGAGAGAGAGAGAGAAGATAGAGAGAGAAGAGAGAGAGAGAAGAAGAGAGAGAGAGAGAGGGAGAGAGAGAGAGAGATAGAGAGAGAGAGAAATAGAGAGAGAGAGAGAGAGAGAGAGAGAGAGAGAGAAAACGAGAGATAGATGGAGAGGAGAGAGAGAGAGAGAAGAGAGAGATGAGGAGAGAGAGAGAGAGCCTAGAGAGGGAGAAAATAGAGAGAGGAGAGAGATGAAGATAGAGAGGGAGATAGAGAGAGAAGAGGCAAATAGAGAGAAAGAGAGAGAGAGAGAAGAGAGAGAGAGAGAGAATAGAGAGGAAAATAGAGAGGGAGAAATAGAGAGAGAGAGACGAGAGAGAGAGAGAGAGAGAGAGAAAATAGAGAGAGAGAGAAGAGAAATAGAGGAGAGAGAAGAGAGATAGAGAGAGAGAAGAGAAATAGAGAGGAGAGAGAGAGAAGAGAGAGAGAGAGGAAATAGAGAGAGAGAGAGATAGAGAGAGAAATAGAGAGAGAGAGAGAGAATGAGATGAGAGAGAGAGAGAGGACAGGAGAGAAATAGAGAGAGAGATAGAGAGAGAGAATCGAGAGAGAGAGAAGAGAGAGAGAAAAAGAGAAGAAATGTGTGAGTCTGTTTGCGAAATAGAGATAGAGAGAGAGAGAGAGAGACCCAATAAGAGAGACGAGAGAGAGAAATAGAGAGAGGAGAGAGAAATAGAGAGAGAGAGAGAGGAATAGAGAGAGAGAGAGAGGAAGGGAGAGAGAGGAAGAGACAGAAAAAAAAAGGAGATGGAAATGTAAAGAAGTGAGGGAAGTGAGTTAGTTTTAGTTAAACACACTTCACTGATTTACTCAGTTTCTGTGTTGATTATGGGATGGCAGATGTTACCATGGCAGCGATTGCTGCAGAAACGGAGCCCCCTCCAGGCGCCGGGGTTCGAGCGCCAACACTGTGGACAAACTGGCACAGCGAAAGAGACACCAACTGTCCCTCAATATGATTGTCCTTCACCATGTACCTGTACACAGAGTCGACCAATTAGAGCAGAGCAGGGACGTTCATTCCTCAACTCAAACATCACAATAAAAAGAGAAACTTACTCAATAATTCTCTCTTTAGGAACAAACGGCCCCAGAGAGTCCAGTCCTAGTCTACTGATGACCTACACACACACACACACACACACACACAGAGGAGGCAAACATTACAGTGTTACCGATTCACACATCATTAACTAAATGAATGAATTTGATTCATTCTAAAGTGATTCACTTACCAGCCGCACTTTGTGCTCCTCTTCCAGGATGAAGAGTTTTTCCTTCTGAATGTAAAACTCAGCACAGTCCAGCACAGCCTTCAGAGGAATCAGCCCGACGATCTGAGAGCCTACCACAGACAGATTCAAATCCTGAACACCAACACACACACACACACACACACACACACACATACGCTCTTGTGAAAACAAACAAATCCGTAAGAAAGCTATAGAAAAAATCATAAAGAATATAAAGATATGAAACCCCATTAGATTTGATCATTTAATTATCACATAAAGATGAATGTGAATCACCTCCTAATTGAATCTTTGATTAATCTGAATCATTAATAAACATGCAATTTATCTCATTCACAATTTATTAAATCTACAGAATAACTCTTAACTGAATTATTGTACTTGACTCATAAAGACTCTGAATCAAATTCACAGTGTGAACAGTTCAGAGTAGTAAATATTCATTAAAAATAAATTTCAAAATCACAAATGACAAATCACAAAACCGTTTCACATGGTGACTCCGGAGAGCCAGGTCACTGACTCACCCTTGCGTCTCTGCATATTTCCTCATAGACATTGTGCAATGGTGTGACTTCAAAGTCCAGGATGTTAGTGGACACCTGAGCCAGGTTCTCCTCGTCCAGGTACCAGCCCATCCCCTGCACCTTCTTCAGCAGCCCTGGCTACAACAATGCAAACACACACACACACACACACACACACACACACACACACACACACCTGATCTGAAGAGTTTTCCTGATGATAAAGTGGACAAGTGTTTACTATGAAGGCTAACAGAATATAATCTCAGTCACATAGGTTTTTCTGTGACTGTATAAAGGACCTGTTAATAAATACACTCTGCTGTGTGTGTAATGGTAAATGTGTGTGTAAGCTGTAGTCTGTGCCGTACCTGACCCTTCCCCCTGCCCTGCTCCCGGATGTCCAGGGCGATGCGGTGAGCCTGTTCTTTGGTGCTCAGCAGGTTGACATTGTATGCAATGAGGAATTTTCGAGCTCCGGTGACTGTAGCGCCCCACGAAGGGACAAACACAGACGGACCGAAGTCTGGAGTCCACTCACTCTTCTTCAGCTGTGAGGATGGATACACACACACACACACACACACACACACCTGAGGTAGGTCATGTGACTCTCAGTGAATCTCATTTCATTATTTTACACTGAGACTCAGGGGATGAAACTGAATCCTCACCTTCTCCACTAAAGCTTCATATTCACCCGCACGGATAGACGGCAAAGAACGCCTACTCTCAGTCCGCGCCGCCTCTCCATACAGATACACTGAGACAGAGAGAGAGAAAGACAGATCGAGAGAGACAGAACGAGAGAGCAGAGAGAGAAAGAAGAAAAAGAGACAGAGGGAGAGAGACAGAACGAGAGAGAGAGAAAGAGACAAAGCGAGAACGAAAGAGAGAGAAAGAGACAAAGCGAGAACGAAAGCGAGAGAGAGAAAGAGACAAAGCGAGAACGAGAGAGAGAGAGAGAGACAGACGGAGCGAGAAGGAGAGAGAAAGGGGGGGAGAGAGAAAGAAAGAAAAAGATAGAGGGATAGTGTTACTCTCCTCTGTTACTCAGTTGTTGGTGTTGTAGCTCTGTCTCACCTGGTACATGCAGCATCTCCGCTAATCTCCTCCCGAACTCATTAGCACACCAAACACACTCCTCCATGCTGGAGTTCTGAACCGGGATAAAGGGACACACGTCCAGAGCGCCGCTACGAGGGTGTTCGCCTACACACACACACACACACACCAACAAACAGTCGTACAGCTGACATGTTTCAATAGTTATTAAAATCTTTATTAATTATTAATAAATAATAAAGTTCTGCCATTTGGAAATGTCGAAATGATCAAAGTCCAAAAAAGCAGATTTTATTCACAAAATATACTTTAGAGTTTTTTAATATTTACACTGTAAAAAAGGAAAATAATCGATATATAAATATAAAATCACTTTTTTTTCTCATAAAATCGTTTTAATTCCAGATTGAAATTTTATGTTTCTGTTTCTTTAAAATGATATAAAATAATCATATTGTAGAATAATCATCTGATCAGGGACAGACTGAGACTGATTATTATTCCTTCCTCATTATTTACACAGGACACGTGTGAGACAGCTGTTAGTCCTTTATTTGCTGCAGCTGTTAATGTCTTTCCTCGGATCCTGTAACTGATGTCATGCGTTAGTTTTCAATAATTATATTTATAGTAAAAAAAATAGATATTAATCATATATAAACAATCATAAAAATACATATAAAAATATTAAGCAAGTTTTTTGATTTGCATATTCAGATTTAAAATAAAATGTCAATTTTGTTCTGGAGATTTAATGTATTAAAAAATATAATACAAAAATTATAAAATATTTTTGCTTGTTATTTAATACTAAACTATCATAAAAGCAACTATTTATTATATTATGTTAGTCTATGTGTGTGTATACGTGCATGTCTGTGTGTGTGTGTGTGTGTGTGTGTGTGTGTGTGTGCGTGTGTACGTGCATGTCTGTGTGTGTGCGTGTGTGTGTGTGTGCGTGTGCGCGCGTGTACGTGGCATGTCTGTGCGTGTATGCGTGTGTGTGCGTGCGTGTGTGTGCGTGTTTGTGTGTGTGTGTGTGTGTGTGTGTGCGTGTGCACGTGTGTGTGTGTGTGTGCGTGTGTGTGCACCTGTGTGCTTGCTCATGTCGATGAGTGTGAAGGCGGTGCGGGCAGCGTTCAGCGCTCCCTCCACCACAGCCTGTGGAGATCCCACGAATGTGTAGACGGTGCGGTTAGTGGAGGCCCCGGGGTCCACGTCCAACACACTGCAGCCCTCTGTGCCAGATACCGCATCAGCAATGGCCTTGATCACCTACACAGAGGAACAGCAGTGGCTGAGGTTTACATTCAAATTTTTTTGACACACACAGACACACACACAAGTTTGTGTCATTACGTTTCTGGTAGTTTTGTATGTCACGTTACTAAATTTCACTGTTTTAATAACTGTAACTCTTAAATCTAACCTGTTTATCTCGTCCCTCTGAGAAGTTGGGCACACACTCCACCAGCTTGGCCATGACTGCACTGAGATGCTCACACACACACACTGATCCACACACACACAATGTGTCTCTGTTTCTCTCTCTCTGTTAAACGGTCAGGGTCCTTCAGGAATCATTAACTCCTCCTGCAACGATGGACCTGTCAGCACAGATAATACACTCACACACACACACACTCACACACACACACACACTCACACACACACAGGGCCTGACGGGACTGGAAAAAAAACCCCCACTGCATAATAAAGTTTAATGTTCAAATCTCTAAATAATGAAGTGAAGTGTTGATGTTTGGGTTTTGTATCCAGGGCTTTCACAGACGCGTGAATTTAAATAAAGATGATGAATTATTCATTAAGTTCAAATAGTGTTAAAATAAGATTACGGCTCTGTTCCTTTATTATTATTATAATGATGATGATTTTATTTTTATTATTCCTGATCCGACTCTGATGCCAGCTCACACTAACACTCCACTCTGACCTTCAGACAGATCAATGATCCACTCTTTCATCTCCCCAAAGGGGTTGCATCACATCCCTGAAAGCAAACAGAGCTTCTGTTGTGCTGGTTAATGTAACACATCTGGGGGTTTGGACCCCAACACCATTGACATAAGAGAATGTAGTGTGTGTCTGCTCAGTGTTTATTATCACTGCAGAATAGACATGCAGCTGTCTGATTCTGAACACACACACACACACACACACATTTCCACAAATCTCCTATCATTAAAGAAGTAAAATATATAACGAATGAGTTTAGGTCACTAACATAGGCAGAAAATGGCCTCTCAGTTTGGTCCACTGGGCGACACAATCATGGGGACGACTGCTGATCTGACAGTTGTCCAGAAGACAATCACTGACACCCTTCACCATGACTGTAAGCCCAAACATTCACTGCAGAAGAAGCTGCCCGTCCACAGGGTGCTGTATCCAAGCATGCTAACAGAAAGTGGAGTGAAAGGAAAAAGTGTGAAAGAAAAAGGTGCACAACCAATCAAGAGAACCGCAGTCTTGAGAGAACCGCAGCCTTGAGAGAACCGCAGCCTTGAGAGAACGCAGCCTTGAGAAACCGCAGCCCTTGAGAGAACACCTTGCAGAGCAGCCTTGCGAGGCTCATCAAGCATAATTGATTCAAGAGTTTGGGTAAAATTCACAAGGAATGGACTGAGGCTGGGGTCAAGGCATCAAGAGCCACCACACACAGACGTGTCAAGGAATTTGGCTACAGTTGTCATGTTCCCCTGGTTAAGTCTTACCTGTGCTAAGGAGAAGAAGAACTGGACTGTTGCCCAGTGGTCCAAAGTCCTCTTTACAGATGCAAGTTTTGTATTTAATTTGGAAACCACTAGAGTCCAGGGTCCGAGAGTCTGGCGGAAGGGTGGAGAAGCTCATAGCCCAAAGTTGCTTGAACTCCAGTGTTACCTTTCCACAGTCTGTTTTTGGGGTGCAGTGTCATCCTCTGGTGTTGGTCCACTGTGTTTTTTGAAAACCAAAGTCACTGCACCCATTTACCAAGAAATCTCAGACCACTTCATGCCTCCTTCTGCTGACCAGCTTTCTGGAGATACTGATTTCAGTTTCCAGCAGCATTTGGCACCTGCCCACACTGCCGAAAGCACCAAAAGTTGGTTTAATGACCAGGTAGTTCCTGTGCTCGACTGGCCAGCAAACTCATCCAGACCTGAACCCCATCGAGAAGCTATGAGTTATTGTCAAGAGGAAAATGGGAAACAAGAGATCAAAAATACAGATGAGCTGAAGGCCACAGTCAAAGAAACCTGCTCTTCCATACCACCTGAGCAGTGCCACAGACTGCTCACCTCCACGCCACGCTGAAATAAGGCAGTCATTAAAGCAAAAGGAGCTCCTACCAGGTATTGAGAACATCACAGTAAATAAACAGACTTTCCAGAAGGCCAACAATTCAATAAAAATGTTTTTTATTGGTGTAATAAAATTTTCTAATTTATTGAGATGGTGATGTGGTGTTTTTTTTTTGTTAAATGTGAGTTAAAATTATTACAATGAAAAGAACCAGAGACGTGCAGGGAATTTATTTCATACCAGTTTCACAATGTGAGTCAAATTACTGAAATAAATTTCCAATTTATTGAGATGCACCTGTGAGTGAGAGAGAGAGAGAGAGAAAGAGAGAGAGAAGAGAAAGAGAGACGAAGAGCCCTAGAGAGAGAGAGAGAGAGGAGAGAGAGTCAGAGAGAGAGAGAGACAGAGAGAGAGAGAGAGAGAGAGAGAGAGAGAGAGAGAGAGAGAGGAGATAGAGAGAGAGAAGAGAGAGAGAGAGAGAGGGAGAGAGACAGAGAGAGAGAGAGAGAGAGACAGAGAGAGAGAGAGAGAGAGAGAGAGAGATGGAGAGTGAGAGAGAGAGAGACAGAGAGAGAGAGATAGAGAGACACAGAGAGAGAGAGAGAGATGAGACGAGAGAGAGAGAGCAGAGATGAGAGAGAGAGAGAGAGAAGAGAGAGAGAGAGAGAGAGAGATAGAGAGAGAGAGAGAGAGAGAGAGAGAGAGAGATGAGAGAGAGAGAGAGAGAGAGAGAGAGAGAGAGAGAAGAGAGACAGAGAGAGAAGAGACACAGAGAGAGAGAGAGAGAGAGAGAGAGACAGAGAGAGAGAGAGAGAGAGAGAGAGAGACAGAGACAGAGATAGAGAGAGAGAGTGAGAGAGAGTGAGAGATATACTTTTGGATAGTTCATGTTTGATGTAAATAGAACAACCCTGGAACATGGCGATGAACCCCGCGCGGGTCTGATACTGATCCGGTATCAGAAATAATAATCACTGCTGGGGTTTTGCTCAGTCTGATATTAAGGGGAAGATCAGTAGAAGATCTTTTTACAGTAACAGTCTAAATTTAAGTTTTTATTTTATTGTATTTTAGTGGATTTTTTATAAACTATTTCAGACAATAAATAAATGATTTTGTGAAATTTTGGTCAATTAAGAAGTCGGATTTTTTTATTGAATCAGAGTAAAATGTGTGTGTGGAGGAGAACAGCTTGGTCTCCCCTGATACGCTACAGTAACACGTCCCTCTGTGTGTGTAAATATTCTTACTAATACAACTTTAGCTGAGTTATTTGCCCCCCCCCCCACACACACACACTGTTAGATAAAATAAATGAACACCCGTTATTTTAATAAAGACTTTAGAGTTTTCTAGCATGCATGGCGGACGCATTAACTTCCCCCACATCCCTTCCTCTAGCAGCTGATCTTTTACTTTTCTCTGTGTGTGTGTGTGTGTGTGCTTTATTAACTTTTTAAAAAAAGTTTTATATCTTTGTTAGCCCTTATCCAGAGCGACTTACATTTATCTCATTTACACAACTGAGCAATTAGGAGTTAAGGGCCTTGCTCAGGGACCCAAGGGTGGTAGCTTGAACCCGCGGTGGAGCTGGGAATCAAACCCGCAATCTTCAGGTTGGTAGTCCAACACCTTAACTATGAGCCACCACTTCCTAATATACAACATTTATACAACACAATTTTTTTAATTTTTTAAAAAAATCCTCCTTAATCAAAAACTCAGTATTTGTGAAAACTATTCTGATTTTTATCATTATTATTATTATCATATTATATATTATTATTGCTGTACATTCTCTGTACTTTACAGCCCACCAATGAACTGATGGTGTGACGTTGCTTTAACACGTGTTGATGTGCAAGAGTGTGGATTGGTCTGAATGTTGGGAAAGGGGCGGGGCAAAGTGTTCTCTGCGGCCTGGCAGGCAGTTTGTGCGGTATGTGGTTCTGACAGTGGAATTTATTGCTCATTAAACAAAGAATTAATTATAAACCGAAATTATTCGTGTTTTCCCTAGAGAAGAACCCGGATGATACTTTAACTCTCAGCAGTTATATGACACCTGTGATAAATTATTAACACTATCTTTAGATCTCACGCGTAGCTTAGTAATATTATAAATAATTTACCAAAATGTGGCCAATTTTAGCTGACCTAACGCTACTTTCATTAAAATAATACAAACATATCAACATTATTGAACCTAAATATATTTGTTTTTTTCCTCTAATAAAATGTTCCATGTATCATCAGATAATGATTAATCGGATAAAGTTATAAATAAAACCATTCAATAACAAACAGCGGAAACTGGCAGCGGACATGCGCAGAACGGGCTGTGGTCCTCTTTCTTCTTCTCTGACACACCGCTCTTCTCGGTGCATTACTGCCATCTGCTGGAAACGCCGCCGTCCTTGCCGGAGTCCCTCCTCCCCCCGGCGGCGCTGCGTTCTTCCTCGAATAAAGCGGGAAAAGCGTAAATTTAATATAACTTTATTTACTCGCTTATTTAGTTTGTCTTTTCTTTTTTTAAAATAAAAAAGCCACTTGTAATTCTTGCAGTTTAAAGTTTCTGTCGTTGCGAAAAGTCATTTTGAATTCAATGGGTTTGCGGTTAAGTTCCCGAAATAAGTTTACAAACATTTAAATGTTTTTATTTCAGGATATAAAATAAAACAGAAAAGTCGTGATGTTTAAAGCTTCGCTAAATCACCGCTAAATGGGGCTAGAGAGTTTGTCGCAGCGATTAAACGTCATCACGCCGAAGAGAAACTAATAATTTACGACATGGTCGTCACTTCTACTCGCGCTCTCGGTAACTAGGCTAACAAAAGTTTAATTTATTTACAATTATTCAGATAAATTCCGAGATATACTTTAGATTGAAATGTTTTAATTAAAGTGTAAACTGTTGTTAAAAGCGTAGTGGTGGTGACGTTGAAATCACGCGACAGAGCTGAGCGTAGTTCAGCTAAAGCTGTGGCTCCTGCGCTTGCGTCCTGTTTTCAATGTAAACTCTAGAAATTTTAATTGAGAACTGAATAAAACCTAAAATTGCCGTCTGGAGCGCGGTTTATGAACGGATCCCAACATGCTGGCCACAGGAGCGGTGAGGAGCGAACCTATTTCAACAATACTGTCCTAACACGGAATCGGTGTCGGGGCTGGTCTGTTAGCCGGTTAGCATTAGCTAGCTAAGAGACTATAGTTAATTAGCTTAACGTGTCTGAAGGCAAATAATTTTAAATTATTAATAATTTCAGATGGATGTATTAGTATTTATCTGACATTGTTATATATTGTAGATTTAGCGAGCTTTTGCTTAATCGTTAATGTCGCCGCTCCTTTTTATTCGAGCTAATGTGTTAGCTAGCTACGGATTTAAAAGTTTGCACTGTGATTTGCAATAATTTTATCCGAGACATTTATATTATAATAAATTCAATTATATCCTGTACCAAATGTGTTTATAACAGTATTATGACTGCTTGGGCAGGAAATTAAATTGCACTACCTAGGGTGCCTACACAGGTTATATAGTCACATTGGTTGCAGTATTTTACTGAAAGTTTATTTTGCCTTATCGGTAATATCGACAGTAGACTGGCCTGCAATAGCGCGGTGTAACCAGTGTGGCGCTGTATCACAGGACTGTAATCCAGCGCTCATGCAGAAGAAGAAACGGAATTCATCCAGTGTAAATAAAGCTGAATCAGTAGAGCGTGAGAAAATTTACAAAAGTGCACAAATTAATTTTTTTATTAGTTTTTTTTTTTTGTTGAAACGACAGAATAAATTAGAAAAATGATTTCCTTCTTTCAGTTCAGTTATTTTTACAGGAATAACACAACAATTGAACTAATTGCATAGGATGGATTGTTTGCAGATTAATTAACTATTAGAATATTTATTTATTGCAGTTTATTTACTTTGATGATGGTGGTGTTTTCCAGGCGGTCAGCACGACTATGGCACAGGTGGATCGGGAGAAGATCTACCAATGGATCAATGAGCTGTCGAGCCCAGAGACCCGTGAAAATGCCCTACTGGAGCTCAGCAAGAAGCGCGAGTCCGTCACTGATCTGGCCCCCATGCTGTGGCACTCGTGTGGCACCATCGCTGCACTGCTCCAGGTTCTGACTCGCAGTTCACAAACTTCCTGTTAGACACGTACTGTTGTGTGTGTGTGTGTGTGCTGGGAATAAATTTTCCTGTTCACTAGCATCTAAGAGCATTTATCTACCCAGTGACGTGTTTGTAGATTTTGGAGTAAGAGAATGTTTTTTGTTGTTGTGCACCAGTGCGTTGTTTTAATACACAGGAACTAAAGCTGATGCAGAAGTTTCATCTACAGAATTAAAATAATATCCTAATCAGTCCTCCTCTAAACGCGTAGATGTGTGTAGGTGATGGCAGGCCGAGTGGGATAAATGTACGAGATACAAACTTTAGATGGATCCTGTGGTTGGAATTAAACATTAAGTTCAGTTTTATCATATCTGAGATGATGTAAACGACAGTCACTGTGGAAAGAAGCGCTTTAAATGAACCCACATGTTTCTGTAGATGATCCAGAATCCATTACTGAAACCTTTATTAATGGACTGTAATGGTTTAAAATCTGTCAGAATTCATTGTTTCTGCTAAATTTAGTCGGGTCCAATTCAGTTTATCAATTTAACATCCATTTAAAATACCTGAGGGAGTGGGGGGCAGAATAGACCCGAGCCGGAATCAAACCTAGGTCGCCAGAGGGCAACATGTACACTATTCATGAATGCACACTATTTCTCCTGAATGCACACTATTTCTCCTGAATGCACACTGACCTTTCTCCTGACCTGAATGCACACTGTTTGACCTGAATGCACACTATTTCTCCTGAATGCACACTGTTTGACCTGAATGCACACTATTTCTCCTGAATGCACACTGATGCACACTGTTTGACCTGAATGCACACTGTTTGCCTGAATCACACTGTTTTGACCTGAATGCACACTGTTTTGACCTGAATGCACACTGTTTGACCTGAATGCACACTATTTCCTGAATGCACACTATTTTCTCATAATGCACACTATTTCCCTGTTTGAATGCACACACTATTTCTCCTGAATGCACACTATTTCTCCTGAATGCACACTATTTCTCCTGAATGCACACTGTTTGAAGTATAGAAGCCAAAGTCATGAACGTAGTTTAATGGTAACTATTTGAGGTCCTGCCTGTTGATTTTAAAGTGTGTGTGGGTGGACATACCAAAAATACTTCCAATTTACTTATTTAGTGGACTTGATTAGAAAGCAGTTAGTGCCCTACATGGAAGCATTAGTTTTTTCTATGAAGGCTTTGACTCTAGTTTGAGTTTGAGATGTTTTGGATCTTGTACTGATTTCTGATGTTGTTTTTATGTTCTGAACAGGAAATCGTCAACATTTACCCCTCAATTAATCCGGCTACGCTGACAGCTCATCAGTCCAACAGAGTGTGTAATGCCCTGGCACTGCTGCAGTGTGTGGCTTCGCATGTGGAGACGCGGTAATTAACACAAACACACACTCGGTTTATGCAGGTCTGAGATCTGAATGTGTGTTGCATGAAATCTGTGGGAAAAAAACAAGGTTTATATTTGACCAGAAACAGTGAGTGTCCTCTCACCGTGTGTGTTCCAGCTCGGCGTTCCTGGCAGCTCACATTCCTCTGTTCCTCTACCCGTTTCTTCACACCGCAAGTAAAACAAGACCCTTTGAGTATCTTCGTCTCACCAGCCTCGGAGTCATCGGTACTGCACTTTAACCTCACTTCATCACCCACATGTCGACCCGCGTTAGGCATGCGTATAGAATATTGCGATCTATCTAAGAACACAGTTAAATTTAATTGGTTGATTTTGATTGTTGAAGAAAAAACACATTTATGAACACTGTTAACCGGAACCGAGCCGTCGTTTTACTCAGTAGAGGTCGCATCACTTCAACATTTTACCAGGAATTAGAGGCAAAAGTAAAGAAACTTTACTCTGCTAACGTGTGTGTGTTGTAGGAGCGCTGGTAAAGACAGATGAACAGGAAGTGATTAACTTCCTGTTGACGACAGAGATCATCCCCCTTTGCTTGCGGATCATGGAGACGGGAAGCGAACTCTCTAAAACGGTAGGCGTTTCCATGCTAATGTTTATTTTATTCTTCAGCCTAACAGATTAGCAGTCATTCTCTCCTTCTCCACTTTCATGGCTAACTTTTGTCACTGCAGGTTGCAACGTTTATTCTGCAGAAGATCCTGCTGGATGACACGGGCCTGGCTTACATCTGCCAGACCTACGAGCGGTTCTCTCATGTAGCTATGATCCTGGTAAGCTCTCTGCACTTTACATTCACTACAGAAAACACTGTTGCTTCTGTTATTATAGGAATGTTGTTCTGATTGGTTGGCTGCAGGGAAAGATGGTGCTGCAGCTGTCTAAAGAGCCGTCTGCGCGACTGCTGAAACACGTTGTGCGCTGTTACCTCCGGCTCTCCGATAACTCGAGGTGACCAGCTGAACACAAACCCTGTTTCATACAGACCACGCCTCCTTCACCACGCCTCCTTCACCACGCCTCCTTCACCGCGCCTCCTTCACCGCGCCTCCTTCACCCTGACGCTAGTTTTAGTCTTTTCTGTTAGAAACTGCTGAAGTTTTTAATTGTTAGATTTTAAGTGAAGTGACGTGTGTTTTGTTCTTTAGAGCGAGAGAAGCTCTGCGTCAGTGTTTACCAGACCAGCTGAAAGACACGACGTTTGCACAGGTGTTGAAGGACGACACCACCACGAAGCGCTGGCTCGCTCAACTCGTCAAAAACCTGCAGGAGGGACAGGTCACAGACCCGCGGGGTATCCCGCTACCTGCCCAGTAACACA